>OY987268.1:7103192-7306368 GCA_963920665.1 Straminergon stramineum
GAAGAATAGAGAGGGACCAAACCAAAACCAAACAAGTTTAAAGTAGAATTAAAATAGGTTAGCCATAGGAATAGGTTGAGAAGGAAAACTATCATAGTTTGGAGAAAAAATAGAAACCAACACTAATCTCACCACTCTTTCTCTCTTAGAAGTTGTAGCAAGTGCACAACAAGATTAGAAGTCACAAACTCAAAGTTGCATGATAGAATGAAGGAGGAGTACAAAAGCTTGAGTTTAGATAGAAATTAGGTAGAAATCAAGAAAATCTTAAAGAATCGATTAGAACCATAGAAAATAGGATAGATTAGAAAGTTGCCTTGAATTAGTGAAATCTTATCGAAAACCATATCCTTCCAAATCAACTTGTAGAATAAAATAAGTTTAAATAGTGAAGGGATAGAAAAAATCTCCATTAGCCATATTCCGCTAACTTGTAATTAAAATCCACTCTTTAAGCTGTAAGCAAAAAAATGGCAACTGAAGGAGAACTTGATGATTTATACAACGACGAGCAAAATAACTTCCAGTATGAGGTAAGTTACTAAATAATCTAAATTATATTAATTTTCAAAGTAGGTCAATTAATACAAATTTAGTAAAAAAAATTTTATGTTATTTAGAACTCAACTTTGTGAATATGTTTGTTTTCAATGATTTTTTTTTGCTTAGGATTTAGGAAAAGAGTCCATTTCTTGGAAGGCTCAATGGACAACGCTTAGACACCCGTTAGTGAATAAAATTAAGACAAAACAAAAAGAACCTGTTGTGGAAGTTGTTTACCATGGGTGGATAAATAAACACTCACACATGTGCATGGCTTTATTGCCATACACAATAAAGTCATCTAGGAATACTTGCATGAATACATTTAGAAATTCAGCATATGCTTGCATGATTGCTCTTTGAAAAGTTGCTGGAGCACATTTTAATCCAAATGACATTACACGGTAGGCGAATGGTCCCCACTCCGTAATGAAGCAAGTCTTGAGTTGATCCTGTAAATCCATGAGGATTTGATTGTATCCACTAAATCCATTTAGCGTAGAGTACATTTCATGTCCTGTTGCAGCTTCCAATACTTGGTCAGGGAATGGTAGTGGAAAAGGATCCATTTTTGTGACCCCGTTCAATTTCCGGTAATCTACGCATACTCGAAGTTTTCCATTTTTCTTTGGGACTATCACAATGGGTGACAACCATTTAGTTTCTTTGACTGGGTAAATGAATCCTACTTTTAGCAACTTATCAATTTCTTCTTTGACTTTGGCTGCATATTTCAGATTCATTCAATACATGGCCTGTCTTATTGGATATGCATTAGGCGTGAGCTCAATGCGATGTTCACATATATATGCTAGTATTCCTTTAAGGTCTTCATAACTCCACGCAAATACATCCTTGAATTCTTGTAAAAGTTCAATAAGTTCTTTTTTGAATTCTGATTCAAGATTCTTGCAGATGTGTACATTGTGGGGTTTGTCTACCGTGCCCAAGTTAACTTCTTGTACTTGGTCTTTATCTTCTATAGTCCACTTGGTAATGTCTTTGCCTTGAATTGATATTGACGTTGGAGTATCATCAATAGTGAGTATACCCTCTTTTTGGTCATAGAAATGGGTTGGGTATTTGAGGGATGTATTTGTTACTTTGTCATATTTAGGTATCCTCTTTTTTCTATTTTTGAGGGTGGATTTTCCGTAGATAATAACTCTGGTTCAAGTGCTTGACAGTCATAAGAGAACATCTTTTTGAGTCCTGTGAGCTCAATGTCTGCAATGGGCTGGAGAGATGGTACAACTTGGTATACTATCTATTCTTCTTCGTTCGTTAACCCCCTTGTCCAATCGTAGCCTTCAATTTGTATTGGTCTTTTTGAAGGCGATGGACATGGTATTTGCCTAGTGCTAATTTTCTTCTCTTTTGTTTTATATACCAATGTAATGGTATCCTTTGCCTAATTTTGCTTTGTGTTTGCTTGTTTAAGCCAGGGTCTGCCAAGCAACATGGTATAACTTCCAGAATTGGACTCCATTCTCATCACTGTAGCTGTGATGTTGTATCAGAAACCTCCCACTTCCATTCGGAGATCTCGTATAATTCCTAAAGGTGTCACTTTCCTTTGATCTGTCATTTTAATAGTAAATGGTGTTGGTTCTAATTTTCGGTACCCCAACTTACGACAAAGTTCTTCAGTAATAATGTTTACTCCAGAACCTCCGTCTAATAGGACATTGTGTATGGTGTAATGTTTGATGCGGGCCGTTATTACTGGCATTTCTATATCAAAGTCTGGTGTTTTGACGTGGCATACCTCTGTTGGTTTATCCGGTGTCACAAAGATTTGTGAACGTGTTTGGACTAGCACCGGGCCTTTGTTGTGGTAATGCTTGCATACAAGTAAGATACCCCTAAGCACCCTAAATATTCATAAATCTACCCTCAAAACCCCCTTATTTTCCATTCCTTACCCTATGATTCCCTCAATACCCTAGAAACTGCCATACCTAACTTTGATCTACTACAAAATATGGAAAGTAGCTTTAAACATCTTGAAAATTTGCTACAATATAGATCAACTACCTAAAAATCCACATACCAAGTTTTAACGTAATCCAAGATACTATCCAACTTTGGTGGACATTTTACTACTACTGACTTTCCAACCCTTCACTGCTTTCAAACCCCGGTTGTGTTTTATGCATAACTCAAAGAGCTAGAGTCTTTTGAAGCTAAAACTTTGAAACAAAGGATTAGATAAGATAAAGAAAGTACCCTCCAAGTTTCATTGCCAAAACATATAATGCCAAAAAGATACACGCTCCTCAATACGCCCTCCTTGGCTACCTTGAAATCCAAACCTCTCCACTTCAAACCCTCATAACTTTTTGTCCATAATAGATCTAGATCTGAAACTTGACCTCATTGAGTATAAACTCTCTAAAAACTCAGATCTAAAATTGTGAATCCATCCAACACTTTTACCAAATGCAACACAAAAGTCCCTCAAATCAGTACTTTATTTCAAATAAATCTTCACAACAAACAATTCTCCATCCTCAAGTCCACCCCTCCCCTCCTACCACTCAAAACAAGAAAATAAAGATAAGAGAGAGAGCAAGGGACCAGCCCTTGCCTTAAGTACCCTCCACAAACCCTGATGGCTAGCTGTTGGCTAACCCTAATCCTAACCCCACTACCCTAGTGTTAACTACTAACAAACCGGTTATCATCTAGCAATTAAACGTTCAACAACATCAACCTCCTTACACTCTAACACCTCCCAACATACAATACTAACAACTAACAACTTATAACACTAACAACACTAAAGATGCCCAACACTAACAATATTTTTGAAACAAATGAAGATGTCAAGTTCAAATACTAGACGGCCCACATCACGACACTGGTGTCAAACTTGTTGATATGAATGCCTCCATTACTTGTTGTTTACAATATGGAGCCAACTCTAAGAGTTGCCCAATGGTTATGTTTGCCTTGGTTTGCTTTCGTACTTCATGTAGAATTTTAACTTGTTTTATCTCCTTATCTCTATGGAATTTGCTCTTAATATCATCTGATATCGATTTTTCCTTCCTAGCCCTTTTTGGTTTTTCTTCCTCAATTGTGGGCCTTTCCTCTTGTCCTAAAGGCACAAGTTGTTCTTCTTGAGGTGTTTCTCCTAATTCTTCTTGTAATCTTTGGACATCTTAGGTCACTTGTTGGTGTACCCTTTGTTCGTCCTCCCATTCTTTAGATGCTCATTCCCGGAGTTTTTCAAACTCCATTGCTTCTAGCTGTCCTTCCTCAGCCTCATTCCCACTATCACTCTCTTCACTACTATTACTAGTAGCTTCTTCTTCATTTTCTAGTTGTTGTTTTTGTACCCTTGTCATTGTATAGACATCTGGGGCTACCATATTGGAGGCAATTGTTGGCTTTTCACCCCCCTGTTTTCCTCTTACTTCTTCTTGGTGTCGTTACCAGAGGAAATACTCCTTCTTAATATGCCCTTTCTTATGGCAATAATAACATTCGTCGTGATGGTTTTCCCTTTGTTCCATACCTGAGTAGGTACATCTTGGTTCATCTCCAAATCTCCTATCTTCAAATCTGGGTCTATATCAATCCTCAAATTGATTTGCTTGTCTATTATAGTCATTTCTACCCCCATTATATGGGTTACCTCGTCCTTCGTATCCTCCCCGATACGGGTATCTTTCTTGTCTATAATTCCGTGATTCACAATAATTACTTCTAGGATGCTTTGATTCCTGATCTTGATTCTCAAATTTCCTTACATTCTTTATCCTCCTCATATTGTTCCATTGAGGTTGGATTTGATTAACTACTGGTTTTTCCTCTTGGTATTGACAATTGTATGTGCATTCATTTGTGCGGTGTGTATTTGTATTGCAAATTGTACAATACTTCGTTTGACATTCTGTAGGCAAATGTCCCTCATTGTGGCAAATTTTGCAAATCACCCCCTTACGAAATTCTTGTTGGTTTGCTGATAGTTGAGCTATCTCTTCTTGTAGCTACTTCAAAATATCTTTTTCCTTGAACTTTTTGTTTTTCTTCTTTTTCCTTATTTTCTCATCTTCAAAATTACTACTTGATTCATTTGAATCTGTGTTGGAATCTTCCTTTCCTTTCTTATGGAACCCTAACTCAAATTTCCTTGCAGATGCCAATGCATCCTCTAAAGTATCTGTAGGTAACATAAGGATGTACTTTTCATATTCCTTCTATAAACCATTTAAGAACCAAGTTTTCTTGAATTGGTCAGGTGGTGGTGGGTAGAGCTTACATGAAGATAACATTACTCTCTCATAGAATTCCTCTACATCTTTATACTTTTTTTGCTTAAGATGTGACAAACTATCAAGTAATTCCTAAACCGTCCGTTTTCTTTTCACGGAATCGGTGAATGAATGCAATCTTTAATTCCTCCCATGTCTCAAAGTGACCTGCTGGCAACTGGGCATACCATTCCAGGGCTTTCCTCTTTAGACATACCGGAAAAAGATCCAATTGTGCATCCTCGTCTTGATTTGCATAACAGATGTGGTTGAATTCTTTAATAAAGATATCCGGATCCCCTTTCCCCTTGAATTTGGGTAATTGTGTTTTAATCCTTCTAACCATTGCCATCCCTAATAATCCTCTTGGTTGAAAGTCTACTCCTTATGTGATTGGGTTTGTTTTTAATTGCTCTGGTTCTTTTAATTTCCTTATACTTATAGGTGTAAGGGGTCTTGATATTTGATTTGGTAGTCCATAATCTTGGTTTATGATTTATGGATTTCCCAAACTTTCTTTTGTTTCATTGGCCAATGCTTTTAACTCCTTCGGTCTAGTAACTTCTATTCCTAGTTTTGTCTCTATATCTTTATCAGAGTCGTTTTCATCTTTTGATTCTTCATAGTCACTTCCCTAGTAGGCGGCAGAAAATCTCTTCTATTTATTGGTCTTGGTTCTTTCTTGTTTTCTTTCTTCTTTTTGTTTTCTTATTTTGCTCTCCAATTCTTGTTCTTCCTTAAGTTTTTGAAGTTGAAAAATGTGTTCCTTTTCTGCTTCTTTTTCTCTTCTAGTACTTGGTGAATTTGGTTCTTCGCTCATTGTTTGAATACATCTTGTTTAATCTTTAGTTTTTCTTTGATCATATTTTCCTAGGTAGTTGTGTTAGTTTGTTGCAATGCTTTTTATGTTGTTTGACCGTTGTCGTCGGAATTCCCCGGCATGGTCGCCAAATGAAACACACTTTCTAACTTCCTTCCAAATTATCTTTAATAATGAAATTACAATTTTCTTTACAATGTGTCTAAATGTTTATTGTATTATCTTTAATGGTATTTATCTTGTATTTGTATTTGTCTTGTTGCTAATAGTTGATCTTGCTTGAATTGCTTGAAAGTTGGTCTTTAGAAAGTTGCTTGAAAGTTGGTCTTGCTCGAAGTGCTTGAAAGTTGGTCTTTAGAAAGATGATCTTGTATATTGATAGTTGTAAAAAAATGATCTCAATACAATGGGAAAAATCCCTATTTATAGTTTCCCGTGGTCATAGGAGAACTAAGCAAAAACCCTAACCGTTTTACCTTTGGTAATAGGACCAAGCCTATTCTTTCTATAATATCCTAACTAACTTTTCCTAACCACTTCTAGTCCTAAAATTATCCTAGTGACTTGAACTCATTACTCCTTACCTACTTAATTCCAACACCGTCTTGGTCTTTAAGTTGTTCCTCAATGACCCTTTTTGAAAATTAATAACTTATGTGTAAAAACTTTTTCTTTATTATATCTTTGATAATCTTGTATATTTAATTATATTCTTTAAGCTTGTGTATGATTTCATCCAATTCTTTATGTAACAGAAGGTGAAATTAATTCTTGAAAGTGCTTCATAAATACAGGAATTAATATAATTTATCATCTTCGTAAATTAATAATTCTTGTATATTAGTATTTTTATACATATGATTGTTTGCAGTGCTTTTAGGCTAATACACTTTATCCTCTAATCGAATTATTTTGAGATTTATATAATATTAATAATTATTTTGAGAAGTCTAAAGTAGGCTGGTTAATAATATCTTGCATTTTACGTAAGTGTATAACATTTGTCAAGGAAGTAATATTGGGTTAACACAATTGCTGAAATGCCATTCTAAAAATATATAAACTGAAAATAACTTCAAATCAAGAATTGAATGTTCAAATTTTCAATGGTAAAAATCATGAAAACAATTTATTCTTTGCATTGCAACCATTTTCAAAGAAAATGGATAAGTACAATGTTTTAGATCTCAATTGAAGTAAAGTTGGTAAGCTTTCCTTAAAGTGAGAAAATCAAGTAAAATTTGTAAGCTTCACTCTTCCACAGTGGTATGTGTATGCTTTTGAAGAACTCTCAAAAAAACAAATATTTACCTTAAATATTGAAAAACAGAATTTTTCAATAGTTAACCTCCACAAGTGCCCATAAAAAAATTTAAAATGGTTAGAGGAATTTCCCCACACCAAAATGAGCCAAAAATTTCATAACGACTAAGTACGGTTGATTAGGCAGTTAGGGATTAATGATTTATTGTTTTGTTCAATTTGTCTTCTTCATACTTGATAATTACTTAAGGAATGAATACTAAGTTTTTTTCATCTTTAAATATATTTTTCTAGACTTTGAATTCAATTCTACAACAGAAAATACTTTATTTTCAAAGTCCATGGTACATATATTTTCCACAAATGGTAGTTAGTTATTTGAAATGTAGGCCATAGTTAAAAAAAAGGAATTTTTCTCAACTTTCAATGCCAATGTTTATTATCTATACAATTGAACATCATAAAATTCTTACCACATGATTAGAGCTAATGCCAAGTGCAAAATCTTGTGGTTAGTGTTTCCAAAAGAGTCCCCAAAATGAACTTTGGGTCAAAAAATTACACTAGACTTTAGCCCTAGCTAAACCTTGGGGGTCTAAAGTGGGGTAGTTTAGACCCCCCCCTCCAAATGGTAACCGCAAGGGCTAACGATGCGAAATCTTCCTATATTGTCTAGGTCAAGGTGTTGGGACTCTCTTGTCTCAAGCATTTATTGAACCCTTGGGAGGTCATTTCCCTACTGCTAATGGGATGAATTCTTACGATAACCTATAGACACCAAATGTAAGACAACCATAGGGAAGAGTCCCACTGACTAGACAATTGAAGATAGCAACACGCGACTGGCTCACCTAGACGCTTTGATCACGCCAGAATGCGGGATCCTGCTTGCATGTTCCGTATGAAGCATTCACAATTGTGGGCAAAAGCCATGCCGAATTCTTGGCACCACACTGTTTCTCACATTGTGTATTTATACTCTATAAGATAGAATTTGCATCCACATTCCCCTTCCAAGTGCATTTCACCACAACAAATGTTGTGCATCTTTAAGGTAGGATTTCTACCCACATCCCCCTCCTAGCTACCTTAATCAAATTCCAAAAATTGAAGATTAAAACATAGAAATTGAAAGCTACTAACACGAAGTACAACTATCTGAAAATCAGCTGAATGAACATACGCTTGATTTACGTCAATCACTACTAACTGAAGGTGAGACAAACAAGAAGACCCACTCCGAAGGACCCCTACCAGGAAAGACAAAAGCAAGCAACTCTCGTAAAAGAGTGGCAGGATGCAACAGGATCAAAATCACCTTTGTTAGTTCTAATTGCTTGTTCAATGACTTCCCCAGCTCACGGATTGGGTTATGTGACAACACTGTCAAAAAAAGAATTAGACTTGTCAGCTATTGCAGCGACTAAAACTCGATTACACATTATGCTTCATTCCTACATAATGCACACCTCTTTGCCAACAGGATCCAAACTCCACATCCTTTCGATGTAATCTTAGAAACCAATTAAATTTTTTAAAAGCAAGCGGTGAAAACCAAAATAACCCAGGAAAAGAGCAATCGTTCGCACCTAGGGTATTCAATTTGACTAGGTTATCAAAAACGAGTGACACGCGCAATCCCGTCGTCTGCATCAGAGGCAGGAGGATGTCAAAAATTTTGGGTAGAAAATCTGAAATTTCAATTCATGTTTATTCCATGGACTGTTAAAGTAAGTGCCGGTCTTGTTCAATATTAGGGTCCAACTCCCAATCATCAGTTACGGTACCAAGAAATCAGCGACAAACATGCTCTCCTAACTGCATTCCACAAGAGTCATCCCTAATTACAACAATGACCTGCCATTATTACAGAGTAAGGGAACTCACTATTCAGGATGAGAGCCCGCAATTCTACGAGGCTAGAAATCTCAGAGAAGGAAGTAATAGCGTTGCGTCTGGCGTTCAGGACCTCCATCCAATCATCAGTACACCCAAAATTAGGAAATGTGTGCAAAGTAAAATGACTTCGGCACAAAAAAGGAATTTCTGCAATTTTCATCATCCTAGATACTAAATTAATGAAATTTGCAAGATGTATCTCCTAGAGCAATTCATTAGGATGGGAGAGGTTGAGAAAGGCACGCTCTTCATACAAATTGTATGGAAGAGGTAAAACAACCCATGTGGGATATGTAAATAGTTAGGATTAGTAGGAGTTCAATCACTCATAGTGAAGTCAAAAATAGGAAATGTGTGCAAAGTAAAATTTCAGACCTCATTTATGCATAGTAAAATAATTTTTCTTCAAAAAATTTGATTTGAATTAATGTGGAAAATGAAGCTAGTTTTCATCTCCAAAAATCTTTTTGAGATATTGATCCACCGATCAAAAGTTATCGACAAATTTTAGGTAGGAGTTGGAAGGAACATTTTCTTTGACATTTTCAAACAACCCCTTTGAATTTTGTCCATAATTTATTTTTGGAGGTTTATAATCACAAACGTATTTTTGACTTCGACAGAATGTTAGATTTATTTCTCAACTTTTCTTAGTTAAAAGTTTTTTTGAAAAATGATATTTTACTATGCAAAAATGAGGCCTAAAATTCTACTTTGAACACAATTACTACTTTTTGACAATACGAGGTCAAGCTCACATCTTCAAATTATCCCATATTCTTTGAGGGTTCACGAGAGATAGTGAATTGTTATAAAAACAACCTTTCCATCATCAATTATCACATGGTTTTAATGATGAAGTTCATTGATGATTTTGTTAACAAATTTCTTGATCATAGGTTCATTGGTCATTTAATTATTGATGATTTATTATGGCAAGATTCTTTAACTATAGATTCTCACATATTTCTATTGATTTTGGCAATCAACATGTAAAATTTCAAGATTTTTGGCAATTATCATAATAATTTTCTGAAATTATGATATCATCAAAAATAATTAATTTTCTGAAATTATAATATCTTCAAAAATAATTAATTCTGCCGAAATTGAAGAGGTACCATGGTAATTGTTTTGGATTAATCCTTCTTCTAGTTGATTACAATCACGACAATACTGAAGATCATACAGTTACTTTCTCTCCCGTTTCCTTCTTGTTCTAAGGTAGGAGGCTCATAAACTGAGCATCTAAGGGATAATGGGCCTTTGTAGGAAAATTAATAGAGCATAGCATTTTTCACGTATTTTTGGGTGAAAGAGAAAAGAGAAACAGTTCATTAACAATTTAAATCGTAATTTTTTGACTTAGAATGAATTAACTATGAATTTTCAAAGTGAAAGGTGCTCATAGACTAGACCAATCTTAATCAAAATCAGTCTTTGAATGGAGCACTTCAAACTTAGGAAATTTCTGTAATTTTTGGATCTTAGAGAATGATCTACATCATGCTTTCAATTATTTTAGATTTAAGAACACAATTAAAAAGCAAAAAGGGCATTGAAGAAACTGTGATCCATTTTTGAAACTCTCTACACTATTCATAACAGTTCTACTGCACCATTGAAAATGCCTGCTCACGATTCGAGCCTCCTACCTTAATCAACACAACTCAATCATTTTCATGTTCCCTTCTTCTTTCCATTCTTCTGCAAGACTAGTGCCGCTAAAGGGTTAAAATTTTCAGGTTTGACTTCCAAAATTCCCCACAGGCTTGCATTGTCCTTTTAAGGGTTAAAGTCATAAACACTTTTTAGTCCTTGGGGTCTCGTTTTTGCTGTAAACCCTGGTTCATTTCTGTAGTTTTTTAATTAAAATGCTTGTCTTCGTGGAATTTCCAGGAGGAATGAAATTTTCACCATTGCAGGATACCACCGGTAGCCTTAACATCAATACTGGTCGTCTCCAAATACTGTATTTACGCAGTCCTCAAAACTAAGCATCTAGCAATTGCAGCCGACTGAAATTAAGGTTGGTTTTGCTGTTAATAACGAGATATGAACTCATCTGACATTTTGAGTATGATAAATAAGCTGACCACGAGCAGAAAAATTGAGAACAATCGACCACTCAATGCAAGTTTTGCAGCAAAAAGCATCAGTTGAAGAAGCCCTGAAGCACAGTAATGTTCAGCCAGGGATCATTGTGAATGAAGAGCCTGCGTGTTTTCGTAACATTCAGTTGGGTTGATAGCGTAATTCACAAGAGTCAAGATCACAAAACAAACTACAAGCCTTAAAATGACTCCCAACGGCATCCGTGACTCAATACTGAAGTTCTACGTTGTTAAATGAACCAGGATACGTAGGCTATTTCCCAATAGAGGCCAAAGCAAAGTGCACAATCGCATTTACACTCGCAACCAATTTACAAGAAAGTTCAAAATATATTACACTTCGATGTACAAACCGAGAGGACAATTAGTGTCGTCCCCTGGACTACAATCTTAAACAAAAAATGTTAAATTTCGAGAAGTACTACTCAATCTACAAAGTACATTTACCAAAAGTGATGTTTCTCAAGGAACCTAGAAATCGATCCAGGTTTGCAAATTCAAGCCACAAACTTGAACCAAGCATCTGCAGCTCCAGAACCTATAATCTACATAAATGCTGCTTCACAGCAAGCAAATGAAGTCCGAACTATTGCAGCTCCACTAATTCCTGAACTCCAAAAAATTCTCACAAGAAGTCTATCAGTTTGAATTCTGCAAGTTCTCTCCCATTTGGAGATGTCAAACCTCGTGATTCCTGCCCTACGATTTACATATAAGTTGCCAGATTGGGTTACAGATGGATAATCTTCCAACTGGCTCAAAATTGTTATGGTACAATTAAGGGAAACCTCCATAATTTCACGACCTCTAGACTGATATAATCCAACAGACATGAGTCTGACCCTCTGTCACCCCACCCACAAGATCAATATCAGTCTCGCTGGTTTCTATGGAAAGCGCCCCATACCTGAATTAGTATACAAAAATCTGTGTAGACAAGAATTAGGGTTGTTTTCAGAGCTTGTCTTCGTAGTCTGACAACACCGGCACTTGCTCGCGCAATCCCTTTCGTCTCCGAATGCCGCTCACAATCTTGCCCGCTGGCGACGCGGCATCCAGCGGATCGCTTTCCATCATTTGCCAGTGATCGAAGATGCTCTGCGGGAACGCTTGTCCCGACGTCGCGGCACGCAACGTCGCAGCGAATCCAAACGACTCCACCACAGGCAGGTACGCTTTGATGGAGTACAGCGGCGTCCCAGGTCTTTGCGTTTCTTCAAAAACCTCGCCGCGTCTCTGCGTAAGAACGTTGTAGATGGCACCAAGCGCCGTCTCTGGCGTTTGAATTTCCACCAAGTAGACAGGCTCGAGGATGCGCGGTTTGGCCGCGAGCTCCGCTGCGTACAAAACGCGAGTTGTCGCGGGGATGATTTGTCGTCCCCCACGGTGAGCAGAATCAGAGTGCACCATCACGTCACAAAGCTCGAAGGCGACGCCGCGGAGAGGCTCTTTGGCTAAGACACCTTCTCTGGCGACTCCTTGGAAGGCGCCCGTGATGGAGTCTTTGATCTCCTGGAGGTTTTGCACGCCTTTAGTAACGTCGATGACGACGTTAGGGCCTGTGGTGTCGGGGCCGAAGCACCAGAGCTTCTTGGCGGTGTCTTTGTCCCAGCCGAACTCGTCGATGAGCGTCTTGGAACGCTCCTTGGGGTCGGAGCTCAGGCGGCCGTCGTCGATCGCTTCTGCTAACCCTAACTCTAAGGGCCGGGCTTGGAAGTAGAGCCGGTTGTGTTTGTTCAGAGATTTGGTCATCACTGTGTGGGAGGAGCGCTCTGAGACCGTTTCCCGGAAGGAGACCACGGGTTGCGAGACGATAATCTCCGCGCCGTTCATGTAGTCGTTCTGGAGATCGTTCAAGCTAATCTCGAGGTGAAGCTCCCCGGCGCCCGCGATGACGTGCTCCCCTGTTTCTTGATCGGTGGTGGTGACGACCATTGGGTCGGACTTCGCTAAACGCTTCAATCCTTCTACAAGCTTCGGCAAATCGGAAGGCACTTTAACCTGGACGGCCACGCGCACCACGGGCGAGACTGAGAATTTCATAGCGCGAATGGTGTGTGCGTCGATTTCTTTCTCGTTTGTTAGGGTCGCATTTTTCGTGATGAATTGGTCGAGTCCTACCATCGCCACTGTGTTGCCGCACGGGACGTCGTCCACGGACTCCAGGCGCCGGCCCATCCATATGACTGTTCTCTGGACTGTCTTGGTGTACAAATCCGTCTTCTGCCCTGGGATGTAATTTGCTCCCATGATGCGCACTTTCAACCCCGTGGAGACTTTCCCCGAGAAGACGCGACCGAATGCAAGGAAGCGTGTCTTGTCGGGAATCATCTTCGAGACATAGAGCATGAGAGGTCCTTCGGGATCGCAGTTTCGAATGGCGTTCGCGTACTGGTCGTCCATCGGTCCTTCGTAGAGATTCTCAACTCTGTACTTCTGTGCTGTGGCGGGAGAAGGTAAATGGAAGATCATCATTTCTAGCAACGCTTGACTTGCCGGGAGCCACGTCTGCATCACCTTCTTCATCAAGGTTTTTCCTGTGAGCTCCACCACGTCGCTGGTCCGCAACGAGCATTCGTAGTTCCCTAAGGTAGTTACTACGTGGTCAATTTCGTTGTTCATGGAGCTTTTGATGAGGTCTCTGATCGGGTTGTAGACGAAGTGGACGAAGCCGCGACTGCAAGTGGGCGATCCGTTGTGCTTCGTGGACCATTTTCTCGTGGCAGAGTCGAAGTAATGCTCACCCCAGAGCTTCTCCATCATCTTCTTCTCGTCTACTTTGTACTTCCTCGCCCACATGCTCGCGAACGTTTTCAACGTGAACGCCCAGCCGTGCAGCCCTGCGGCGAACGCGACGTTTCCAAGTTCGGGGGAGACTTGCACATTGCCCAGTAGTGCGTCCTCGTAGGTCGCCGTCACCACGTTAGTATTCTCGATCACCCGCTGCATCGTTTGGTACGCTTCTTCCCCTTCCAATTGAAGCTCCAGGAACAGCCTGTCCAATTTGTTCACCACTAGCACGGGCTTAATCCTTTCCGTGAGCGCTTGCCTTAGCACGGTCTCCGTCTGTACGTGGACGCCCTCCACGCAGTCAACCACCACCAACGCCCCATCGGTAATCCTGAGCGCAGCTGTGACCTCGGAGGAGAAGTCGACATGGCCAGGAGAGTCTATCAAGTTGATCAAATACTCGTTGCCGTCCTTCTCTCCGTGATAATCCTTCATCGCTTCCTCACTCATTTCGTAATAGAGCGAGATTCCGGTCGACTTGATGGTAATTCCGCGCGCAGCTTCATCCGCGCGCGTGTCTGTCATGCGCATGTCTCCTGCGGCCTCTTGCGCGATGATTCCCGCAGCGGCCACCAGGGAGTCCGTCAACGTCGACTTGCCTGCAACTCTCTCAAGGTACCCAAAATCAATTCTCATGTTCTCAGAAGTCTCAAAAAGCACAAACAGAAGGAGGAAAGTGTTTGATTTAATTTACGTACCGTGATCCACATGAGCGATGACAGACATGTTTCGGATGTTATGCTTCTTGTCCATGATCCTTCGCAACTCGGTTGCCGAGAATTTCACCTGCAAGCACAGAACAGATCTCAATTCTCCTCATTAGATTCTGCTTACCAAACCAGGAATAAATTACTTGATTGATGCAAACAGTTTCTGTGAAAGCATTTCTTAACAGATGAGCTGCAACGTACCATTTTATCGCCCACCGGGCAGATTACAAATGTGAGAGAGCAGCAGCTGCTGACTGATGTGCAACTGCAACACGAGTTCAAGAGCAGGAGATATATGATCCCTCGTTTCTGGTTTCTAGTATTTATAGTGGTGCTGAGGAAAACGATACGAGCATGATCGTTCGCCATCGCCTGCGAATAAGAATCTTATCAACTTCATGCTTGGACAACAAGCAAGATGGTGGATCGATGAAATGGATACTTGTCGACACGCCAATGGCCTAGGAATCCAAGTTTTGACTTTGTCAGCAATTGACAATCAGGTGGCTACCGAAGCAAGTTCGTAACAGTCTGTTCCGAAGAAATTTCCTCTCGGTGCCTTTCGCAGACCTTGGGATGGAATATCCCTTCCCAAAATTCTGGGAAGGCAAGAGGAGCTGCATATGCAACAGCGATCCAAAGGGTCCGCACAATCTGCAGCGCCAACAATAACCAATTGGATATAGCCATCATGTATTTCAAACTCATTTGGTATCTTCTTGTTGTTTTTCAGAACTATCAGTTAGTTCCCTCTGACAGACCTACAAAAGAACCAACAAACAAAAATATATATTTGTTTTAAATACCATGAAACTTTAGAGCCCCCCACCCTTGGGGCATAACAAGGTAAAGCAAGATACGAGATACAAAATGAAGGGCGAATTTGTGAAGTGCACCAATCAAATTAACTTAGATACTAAGGTTACTATTTTTGTGGGAGACAAGAAGAACTAGTCAATTTGTTAAAATTGGTTAGCAATTAAACCCTAAAGTCCCAAGGTCTTCATTTGGTAAAAAACGAACAAAATTGAAATTGCCATCATTAGAGAAAAAAGTGAAAAAAATGGATTTTTTTTTGCATAACTAATTGTAGGATCTTACAATAGATTGGTATGAGAGTGTATGGAAGAAACTTCAGAAACTTCGACCATATAAATTGCAAGATATTTGTGTTGAAAATGAAAAAATTGTACTTCTAGGTACCTAGACAAAATAGATTGCAAGACTTTGAATCTTCTTAACATAAATATTTTATGTTTCAGATTTTGAATTGATTTTTTTTTTCTATTGAGGAATTGAATTGAGAGTCTAGGAATTTTTTATTTATAACAAAAGCAAAATTTTCATTCTTTAAAAAATTGTTAAATAGAAGTTAGTGAGACATAAGAGAAAAACTAAATTGTTAATAGCTCTAAGATGGAATTGGTGAGATTGTTTTAACAAGCAAAGATATCCCCGTGGAACTTTTTTGAGGAAAATTTTTTAAAATTGAGCTCAAAAACTAATCCAATGAGTTATTTTTTTCAAGAAGATGCTTTGATTGCTTATTTAGTAAGATGTTCAATAACTTTTTCAATACTTATCCAAATGGAGTGAACTAAATCTTTTCATATAGATAAAAATATATTCTTTAAGAAATAAATTTTTGAAAATTAAATTTTTATGGGCCCCGTTAGGAGACCCTTACGCTCCCCTAACGGGGGAACCTTCGGCGCCGGGGCGGAGAACCTTGAGATCGGGGAACGAGGGAGAGTGCGACCTGGCCGGGATTGCTTGCCATGGCTTCTATTGCGAGTGAAGGCACGCAAACTTTTGACGAAACAGGGGAGCAGCCTTTTTTCGAAAATCTTAGTGAGTCGTACGAGTGCTTCTTGGCGAGGGATGAGGAGGAGTGTGAACGGCTGAATTCTTTTGGTGTGTCCTGAAGTTTCCTCCACGTCACGGCTACCTGAGTAACCTCGAGGTTTTCGACTACTCGTGAAAGCACAGGGGTCGAAGAAAGAAAGAAATTCTGGTGACCAGGCTTGAAGGTGCATTTAAACCCTAATGATTTGGTGTATTTGGTGTATTCACGAGTGGATGTTTGCAATGGTGAATACATTTGTCGAAGGGGCAGTACACTGAAGCTGGCAACATGAAACTTGTTTCCCATGTCACCCTGCCGGGAAATGTTGAAGTTGAAGTTGAAGTGAACGATGTGGAACTGAACATCAAGTAGTGCATCATTATTCGTGATGTTCATCATCTCTGATAATTTGATTCGTTTGTGTCATTGTTCCGTATGGAAAATTGCATTGGAGACCTCAAAGTATATATTTTGTTGAATGTTGTGATTGGTCAATAGAAAATTCAACCAATCACACTCTCTTTCATCACCGATTCCTCAACATCTGAATTGTAATGACCATGAGGAATGGCATTGAAAGTGATAGTGGCTGAACCTGTTGTTGACCAATAAAAACATCGAAACTTTGAGAATCCTAAATATGATGATGAACAGTAGGAGGGATGATTCAGAACTTGAAGATTGTTTCAATACAGTTCCGTTACCCATTGGGAGAGAGAGGCACTAGTTCAATCTTTCAGTATCCAATCCCAACATATGCATCCACCGTTGAAACCAATAATTGTAGACTGGATCATATTAACCATCGTCTGAAATTGTCGACTAACGATTAGCTTCATCTGCGTGGATCAGTCTACATTTGTGATTTGGCTGACTCATGCGGCCAATGCAGGATGCGCAGGGCATGAACCCCACCGTGATCGTAGGCCTGTCGGCGGAGGAGTTGCGCGCAGTGGGAATCTCAGGGCGGAAGTCCACCTACCTCCACGACTTAGCGGACAAATTCTCCTCCGGCTCCAGCTTCCTGATCGATGAGAAGCTGGCGGTGATGAGCGAGGACGATCTGGTCACAGTGTTGATGGCCATGAAGGGGATCGGCGTCTAGTCGGCGCACATGTTCATGATCTTCCACTTGCACAAGCCAGACGTGCTTCCCGTGGGCGACTTGGGCATCCGCAAAGGCTTCCAGAAACTGTTCCAGCTGAAGGAGCAGCCGTCCGCGGTGGAGATGTAGGAGCTCGCGTTGTTGTGGCGACCCTATCGCCCCCTCGCATCATGGTACCTGTGGCGGATGAGTGATATGAAACTCCCGGAGGCTTGACCATGATAAGGTATGGCAATTTTGCTGTTGAGCGAAGGCAAAGTTCATATATGAGAGTATGTACGCTTTTTGATTAGGTCAGCTTTTATACGCTCTTGGCAAATGATTGGATTTTAATGCACCATATAATATTTTATTTGGATACCGTATGCAATAGTTACGAAGGTTCAAAGTTTTTTTGGTTGATGTTCTAAATCTGCTTCTTCAACACTAGGTACGCATTGATTAAGGGGATGTGCATCATCTGAAAATTCGATTAAGTGGCACTTTTGGGTGTCCTTTACACTGGAGCTCGACGTTGCTCTCTGGTAGGGGGTGTCAGAGCGGACCTGCGGAAGACGGTGGTTTTAAAATTTGACCCCAAAGCTCTGAGAGGGTTAGTGCTTTGGAGAAAGAATCGTGGTGTGCCCAAACCTGCAAATTGCGGATCAGGTGTTCCAAGGTTTGACACCTCTTGGAGAACGAATTCCACCAACTATCTATGTTTTTGAGTATGAGTTGATTGGGGAATTTTTACAGACGCAGACCTCTTTGTTGTCATAGCTTCGGTGCAAAAATGCACGTTATATTAATGGGGTTCTGTAGCATTAGGCTTTCAAACGAGGATCTTGTCTTCAAGGTTAGGATTATGTCTTCTTGTATTTTAGAAGTTTCAGAAATCAAGGGTTGTGATTAATGGTTGAGATTATCTTCATTACCTTGCTTTTGGAGCAAGATACATTCTCATTGTGGGTGTGGGTGGTGGTTGACTACCATTTAATTTCAAAATTATCTACAACATTCGCAAATAGTGGAATCTGATGTGATTCATTGTGTTTTGAAGTTTCATTTGTTACTCATTCATTATTATTTTATCACCCAAGGGGATTGGCAAGGGTTCTGATGATTCCTGTTATAACAATCAATTATAATGTTCAACGTAAACATGACATTGGAGAAGTACTTAGGGTTGTAGTAGTCTCAAAAAATAAACCAGAATCCTTTTTCGTACCTGTTGAATTCACATCAACGTGGAACTCTTTGTGACATCGAGAGTGATTGTGAAAGAATGGAATGGGTTTTGAACTTTACATCTCTTTCCAAGAGTTTGGCGGGAGGATATGATATTAGAGAATGTGGTCGTAACGAGGTCTAAGTGTAGTATTTCAGTTTATAAGTTTCTTTTTCAGGCTCGGTTGTTGATCCATTGAAATAGTATTTGTAAACCGTGAACCGCTTCTGTTGGGAAGAGGTGATTAGATTGCTAGTTTGACCGAATTTTGTTTGTAAGATTCCTTGTTGAGGTTCTGTTTACGGAATATTAGCGAATGGCATGTTGCATTGCAAATTATGCAGTGCTCTAAAGTGCATTTGCGGAACTGTGTTTCAAAGTAGGACAAAGCACTTTTCTTCTGGGTATTGGGGTACCAGCTCATGAGAATTTGTATAGTGCGGCGGATGTTTTTTGTCTGATGAAGAAGGAATTCTCCTATGTAGGACAAAATTGCAACTATTCATCCTCAGAATTAGGGGTGGAAAGGGGAGATCTTCTACAGTAGTGTAACTCCCAATGAGTATTTTTTATTTTTTTAAAGTGAATGATGTCACACAGTTCCAAAATGGCTGATTTCCTCAGTCACCAACCCGGCATTCAAGGGTAAACAATGAAACACTATGATGGACATATATATGTCTCATGAATGAGTTTTTGAGAATCTATCAAAAATGAAGAATGCACTTGTTCTTGCAAAAATTTGATAAAATTTTACTACAGGTAGAACCTCCCTTAGTGCATGGTGTTGGGACTATGCACTAAGAGAGGTTTATGCATTTAGAGAGGCCATAGGGCCACTTGTCTTTTTTATCTTGAAGCATGTGCCACATGTCTTTTCATCTTGAATTATGGGCATGCTTAGGTATAATATTTTTTTATACAAATTGCTAACCCATAAAATTCCTCTGCATTTTGAGTCTTGTGAATTGCAAAAAATGGTCATTTTGGTCCAATTTTTTTGGGTGGAAAAAATGCACTAATGAAAATTGAAACCATAGGTTGTTAAACCCTATCTTCATGTAGAATATCTAGAAAAGATTTGCACTCAAATTTTTTACCATTTGCCCAAAGACATAATTAGAAGTTATTATTGGTAGTTTCAAAAGCAAGGCTATTGGATACTAAAATTTTGGAAAACATGAAAAATGAAATTTCTTATTGAACTTTATACTAAGAACTAAGTATCACTTAATTCTCAAAATAGGATTGATTACAATTCAAATCTAGATACTTGAAAGCTCACACTCATTGTAAGTCATAAGTATTGATTCACTTTGAGTAATGTTGTCATGTCAGTAGTTTTTGGCACTACTTTTTGGACATTTTGTTGCTAAGGAATTAGAAATTCACTCAATAGTTGAATCAACTGAAAGTATAAACTCACCTTTGGGACTAGGTTATTGTTTTTTTTGCATTATATATTCAAAAATTAATAAGATCTAAGATTCCAAGTAGAAAATGTATTTGATATTTTTCATTACTTAATTGTTGCTTTCATTCTTGTTTTATGGTTAATTAAAAAATATAAATGTAGAATCTTCTAAAAAAGGGAAGACTTTCTTTGAATGCCATATGACTAGAACAAGAAATTAAAAGGTATTGTGGCAAAGGGCAAAGTAATCATGTAATGAAGTTTTTGAAAAAAGTAAATGTTCCAAATGTTTAGAATTGTCTTACTATAACTTTCCATTTTTTGCATATTTTTTTATGTGGAAAAAAAAATGGAAATATTCAAAATACTTTACTCAAAGAAATTCTCTCTTGATGTATAGGTTACAATTGGTTCACCAAAGATTTTACACTTAAGGCAATGACATTGTTAATTTGTAGCAAAATCTCTATATTCATAGATTTGGTACCTTAATTTTTACTTCAATCAAAGAAGAAAAAATAACTCCAATTCTAAGTAGTTGGCATAAATCATGAGTTTGTTCATTTAGGCTCCAATATTGGGTTGTGAAAAGCTAGTCCAAGTAACACCCAAACTACATACCTCCCTAAAAAGAAAGACACTATACTAACTAATATCATTTGAGGAAGGGGGAGTAGGTTGAGAGGTGAAAAATTCATTTGAGTTGTAAAAACTAAAAAGGGGTGTGATGAGTATAGGATTAGAGAATAGAAGTGGTGTAAAGAGCATTACTTGTTTTAGGGTAATTTACATATATTGGAAAGTGTTTGATTGTTTTCAAACTTTTGTTTGTATATTAGTAAAGAAGTGGTGTACTTAATGGAAATATTATTAATATATAAAATTTTATTTGTTTATAGTTGAATTGGAAATTTCAAGATGTTGAAGTAATTGTACTAATGGTATTTGAGTTGAAATATGGGATGTATAGAAATTACCATTAGTGGTTGTATATTCCAATCTAGGTTCTAGTTTTGGCAATGAGTGAATGATATTTATTAAGTTCATGTACTACAAAGTATGGGGAGAATTTGTCTTTGCAATATATGAATTCAGTAAATTGCATGAATTTTGTATTGTTGTAATAGATTAGTCAAGAGGTCTTTTGGAAAGGTGTTGTTCAAAGGTAGAGCATATCAAAGCATAAATGGGCATTGCATATACAATTCCTAGAATTAGGATAGTAGCAAGGGTATAGCCATGATGGGTGGTGTGTTCTAGGGTTTTTTTGGGAAATTTTTTACATTCATGAATACAAAGCATTTGGGTTTTGTACATAACTATATGATTTTACAGAACTCATGTATTGCTTTGTTATATTGTTGTATACAAAGGGCTTTGATATTTTGATGGGTGTATATGAGGCTTTTTCACCACAAGGCAAAGAAACCCCCTAGAGTTGGCCAGCGGGGAATGTATGGGACTTCTACCTAAATTGCCTCCAAGCAATGGACTCCTAAATGCTTTTTTTTTTATCAATTTTTAAAAGTTAAACTACTCTAAATAAAATGGGGGCAACACCCTTACACCACCCTAATATGCACCCTAAAATCCTCCAATGACCCTAGTACCTACTTTAGGAGGTTAGGGCAACCTACTAGGCCTAATTTTGCCTAAAATTAGCCATTGGAGCACCAAATGGGTCAATTTGGTGTCCTAAAATTAAATTCCAGCACACCACAACTACCCCAATTCCTAACTCACTTCCTAAATTGATGCCAAACACCTCCCTGATTTCATAGATTCCATCCCTAACATATTTACACATTCCTTTTAGGCCAATTAGTTTTTTCCTTCAATTTCCTAATCCATATCCTAACTCTAATTTTACCCCCAATTTGGCAGCGATTCTATGCTTGGCCTAAAACCCTAAAAAATCCTCATATACCCTCTAAACATTCACACCCTATAATAACATTGCATGCAAAACCATTGAACTATTTCTTCAAGATTGATAAGAAAAGATCATATTGTAATTAACATTACATTTAGATTCAGCTAAATCACAAGAAAAAAAAGATGAAATACCCAAAATAAATTGCCGCCAGATGGGCAATAGACCTTGTCACACTAAAATGATCGCCCCGCCTTCGTCCTTGCTCCAAATAGGGCTAGACTTGTCTTGTTGAAAAGTTGACTTCCCCATCTTTCTCCTCACCGAAATTCACGTTGATCCGCTTTGCCGAACTCTTAGAGTCGCTCGTCAAAGTCGTCAATCTTCCATAGTGGAGGCAGCTTGACCTCCTCGCACTAACTCGGTTGTTGTGTCCTTGTCCTTGCTTGGAATTGGTCGAGACTTATCTTGTTGGAAAGCTGACTTTCCCCTCTCCATCCTCCCAAAAATTCAGCCCACTCCACTCTTCTAGTCTTCCGCAATTAGTCACCAAAGTTGGTAGTCCCCTCCCATTTCAACAAAATCCTACTTCTCTCCACCTCAATTCCCATTTGACCTCACTCCCATCATTCCTTCACCATTTTTTTTCAAAAAATAATGACCTACTCTACAAATTGTCCTACCTTGGTTCCCTCCTCCTAGTCTCTAGCTTTTCATGCTTTAGAAACGTCCATAATCACCCAAAATGCTCTCCAAACACACATGTACACAAAGTTGAGAAAATTGAGAGAGTTGAGAGAGAGAGGGCTTCAAACCCTAATTTTTCCTATATCCAAACTTCCTAATGGATTAGTTTTCTTAACTACTTTCATCTTACACTAATTTACTATAAATTAGCTAATTTGGTGCAAAATGCCCCAAATTAGTGCAAATCGCACTACATTACTGTAAATCCACTAGTTTGGTGTAAATTGCGCTATTTTAGTGTTCAACCACCTAAATTATTGTGAAACCCTCTAACGTACTGTAAAATCCTATTTTAGTGGTTCTAGCACTATTTTAGTGTTTTAGTAGTAGTTTTAAGTTTACTCACTTCTTTTGTGTTTTTCACATTTATTATTTTTTGTGGTTTTTACTTTACTTTAAGTTTCATTTCCTACTTCTAGTTATTTGGTTTTCATTTTTTTTTTTTTTTTGTCATCATTTTATCATTAGCTTAATTTGGTTACTCTATCAAATCTTACTTAACCTCTTTTTAGTTTTAACTCCCCATTTTTTTCCTAGAATTTCCCCTAATTTTTTCCTAATTGCATTTTCTAGCATCTTATCCTAACCTCTTGAAGTTTCCATTGCTATCTAGCGAAAAACTCCTTAATTGATGGTTATGGCTTAATCCGGAGTATTAACACTTTCAAATTTGTAAATTCATGCTTAATGTTTATATTTTTGGATTTTTAAATAGTGGACCAATATAGTGGTTCACAGTGTAGTATAAGAGAACATGTATTGAAGTATGTATCTATTTATTATAAATTGCAAAGTGCATAGCGGGATGGATATTGTGTTGGCTAGCATAGGTACTTATAGGCTTGACCAATGTATTATCCATTCTAGAATTTGAGAATATGAGTGATTGCCACGAGAACCCAAAAAACAATTGCATACATAAAATTTTTGTATTCCGATGTTTTTCTTATAAAGACCATTTACATTAAAAAAAATCAATTCCAAGCACCTCACCCACTTCAATGCTAACATTATCACTTCTTTTACAACCTAAAGAGGACACTCAAGGTGAGTTAGACAACCATGTGAGTTAAAACATAGGGTAACATGAAAACTAACGTTTCTATTGTATTATGAAATTTTATATGTAATGTAGGGGGGTTGAAATACAAGGAAGGAATAATTTGAGAATCTAATTAGAATATGTATAGAATACACCTAGAATATATCTCAAGTATTTGAAATATGTAATAGACCCCATTTACATACCTCTCAATGCATGTGGTTAAGGTAGATATATGTTCATGATCCCCTCGACTTTACAAATAATGTTACTCGATTCCTAAAAATAATCCCCATGTATATGTTGTGAGAACAAGTTCTTTAATTTAGACATATAAAATTGATTTTGTAGGTAATTCTCTAGGGCCCACATGTCTTGTTATGGGCCCCGTCATGAGACACTTACGCTCCCTTGACGGGGCCAACGGGAACTCTACGTGGGAATGGGAGCTCGCGGGGAACTTCTGTGGCATCGGAGCCTCGAACGAGAAGGTTTGTTCTTGAGAAGTGTTCACTACTAGCTTAGTTGGTTTGAAAACTTACAAAGTCTATGTCCCAAGTTGAGTTATAATCTGGAAAGTTCACTCAGGCAGGTCCTTCATTTCGTGTTTTTCCCCAATTCTTAGTTCTTTGTTGATTCTTGCTCAGGGAATGATTTTTCAAAAATCTAAGGTTACCTATTCTAGATAGCCACTCATTTTGGATGAACCTTGTGATTCATGTCAATGTGAGTGCTTTGGTAGAGACTGCTAACTTGCAATTGCAATTTTAGCTCTAGGATCAATTATTACATGGCAATCTTGTTGAAGAAAAAAAAGTAGAAGATGATGTAGATTACTGAAGTGACAACTTTAGTGCGTATATTTATTTCGAGGGTCTATCTATGTGTTTTTTTTATTTTTGATGATATCTTTCGATGATATACAACCTTTAAGTTCTTGTGAATCTTCTTTGTGTTGTAGTTCTCTCCTCGTGTGGGGTGAGCTTTGCATCTTTCTCTGTAATCGATTGCTTGGTATTGTGCTGTTTTTGTTTTTTGTGCAGCAAGTTGATTTCATGCCTTGTGTTTGTAAATTAAATGCTCTATGTGAATTCACTCCAAGTAATCTCGAGGGATTTCCGACGCATCTCGCCAATTATTACAACAAGTGTGAAGTTGTGGACTCTCATGGATAAATGCACCAACTACAACACCTACAAAGTGCAAACAATGTTGCACCAAATGCCAACGAGTTTGGATCCACGAATTGTGTTGTCAATAAATTTATAGAGTGGTGAGCTGAAATTCTGGTTGGTGATGGTACTCATTTTCCTTTGTGATTGATTGCAGGGAATGGACGACGCACATGTGTGACCGTTGATTGAGATTATGTGTTTGCAATGAAATTAGCTAGTGAAATGTAGTGAGATTCTGATCCAACTGGTATCTATGAGAACTTAAATTGTTGTGTGTCACGATGTAGTCAATTTTGAAGTTAGGATATGAGATCCAACACACGAGGTACCGTTGGTAGGTGATGTCTAGGTGATCCCAATTGCATACAAGACAAGAAAATTTGGAAAGGTAGATTTGACGCTCATGTACATTTGCAAATTCTCGATTGTTTGAATTCATCATCTCGATTGACAACCATCAAATACAGATTCCCTTGAAGCTCGCTTGCCTTCGTTCTTGAAAATCTAGTCCACTCTAGCTTGCGAGGATATTGCGTTCCTTCAACTTCTCCAATTGCAATTCCCTTTGATTCTGAAATATATTACGTCATTTCTATTTGCAAATTGTTTGCTATTACGATCCACATAGGATTCGACCCTCTCCGAAAAATCATTCAGAGTTATCTATCAAAATCTACGAACCAAACATGTAATTAAGTTCCAAATATAAATTTGTGTCAGAAATTTGAGTCAAATATATATGGAGTATACTGTAACTAAAATTTCTCTTTAATTTCCTTTCAAGTGTAGGTGGATGAACCTCTCAGAAAATATGAAAGAAAAGGCTATGACCTTATGGCTTCAAAGAATTCATAAGCCATCTCTCAAGGTCCAGCTGCCTAACTAGACCATTATTAATTAAAAGCTTTGGTGCTTTGAGATTAGTACAGGCTCTTAATGGTGACCACAAACTTGCTTTGCAAGTGGCTCTGACTTCAATCTATAGTAGACAAGTCGAAGGTAAGTTGCTAGTGCTTGAAAT
This sequence comes from Straminergon stramineum, assembly GCA_963920665.1. Classification (NCBI taxonomy): domain Eukaryota; kingdom Viridiplantae; phylum Streptophyta; class Bryopsida; order Hypnales; family Calliergonaceae; genus Straminergon; species Straminergon stramineum. Next base: position 7,129,024 of record OY987268.1, read on the forward strand.
CTGAGATTTTGTAAATTCATACACAAAGTGGATCGTTGACTTTGGCTGATAATTGTTTTTTGATACTAAGTTAGCTACAATGCCATAGAAATATTCAATTGCATTGCTTTAGGTCCTTTTTTTTCATGTATGATCACTGTTCCAAGCATGAGCAGGCCTTGAGAGAAAAGCTCACCCCATGTAATGAGTCCTAGGTTTTATGTCTTGATTCAATCTCCTAAATCCTCTTCTACTTTCCAAATGTGCAACATTTGGTGGGCAAATTGCAAAGGCTAGGTCAAAAGCTAAAGAAGATGGAGGTTGATCTTGAGATACTTAACCCCTAACTACCCAATCAACCATATATGGTTGATCTGAAATTTCAATTTAGGCTCGTTTTGGTGTACATAGGTAGTTAAATTTCTTTGACTACTTTAAAAAAATTTATGGGTAGTTGTATAGGTTAACTATTGAAAACTTTTATTTCTCACTAGAAAAGGTAGATATTAGAGAGGTCTTCAAAGGCATACTTGTGCATTAGTTGAAGAGTAAAGATTGCTAATTTTACTTCATTTCAAGACTTTGAGCAAAGCTTGCCAATTTTACTTGATTTGTGATCTAAAAAAATTAAACTTATCCATTTGCTTTGAAAATGGTCCCAATGGAAAGAGTATAGTGTTTTCATGATTTCACCATTAAAAATTTAAACATGGAAGTGTTGATTTGGAGTTATTTGCAATTTTTACTTACAAAAAAAATTGCATTTCAACATTTGTAAGGTGGATTGTGTAATGAATTTGATAGCTCTTTGATCTTTATTTAAACTTAAGGTTTTTTGAAGTGAATTTTATTATACTAACACAATTTTTAGTTGTTCATGTCATCTCCAATTCCAAAAAACTCTTATATGCAAATTCCTCAAACATTGTGGGAAGGGACATTATACTAAAAATAGTATACATACATTTCCCTTATTACAATCTCATAACTTCTATGCAATTCACACTCAAAATTGGTATTAATGCACTCTAATAAGCAAGTGCTTAAAACATCTATATGGTTAGATTTTGAAAAAAAAACAATTTGCTTCATTGGAGATAATTATAAGCTCATATTTTTTTTCATAGAAAAAGCACACTTGGAAAGGCTTGGGCATTTAGTGGTTAAGGGATGAAAGAAGAGCACCAGAAATCCATGAAAGAGTATGATCAAGGCTAGATCATTGGATGATTTGCAAGAAATACTTGATGATTTTAGGAGCTTTGTGCTTCTAGGAAATTCTACTATAATTAAAAAAACAAACCAATATTCCTTATTCTTGTATGGGTGTCTACAAGTGATCTTGCCATATGAATGGCAGTAAACTTTAGAATTTTCAAATCTAGTGCATCTAGAAAATCCAAAGTCAGTGAACCTGGACAATTTACGTCCAATGAATTTGAAAAGTTGGAGAATTGGAAAGAACAATGTTCTGAATACGACCCATTTAAAATCTACAATTTTTGCTTACAAAATTATAATGACATATACTCTTCTAATTTCACATTCAAAAACAAACCCTCACAAAATGACAAATTTCAAATCAAAATCAATGAGATCAACACTTCTATTCAATATTCCCAAGTTCACTTACAATCACTTCATTGTGTGCAATTACATTTTGTGCACAACAACTTTGCCACCTCAAGTATAATTGTCTTCAACTTAAATTGGTTTGGATTTGTTTCATCCTCAAGTTCCTTTCTAAATACCACCTTTGATTGGCAACATTATAGATGCATTCTTCGACCATTTTTTTGTTGATTGGTTATGTCAATTATTAATTTTCGAGCATCCATTTTTATTGCTTTAATGTCAAAGGCTTTATGCACATTTCAATGGCAAGGCTCATACATGGCCTAAACACTTCACACATAGGGGTTCCTAGACCCTATATTCAACAAACTCATATTTATTTTCACTAGGTCCACTACTTGGTATATAACTATTGTGTACCACATGAAAAAATCATATGAATACGTCTATGAAAGTATATATAGCTCATAAAAATTGATATATCCAAAATATATATGACCATCAAACCAATAAGCGGCCTGTATATGGGACAAGGCTACACCACTTGATAGTCTACATTGTTGCACCTATTTATCTATTTTCAAAGTTTTGGAGATAAAGACTATTAATAAAAAAGAAATCATCTTTATAGTAGATCCAACTTTCTTCAATATATGATTTTGAAGGTGATTCTCTAGGGCCCACACGTCTTGTTCTATATTAAAGAGAGTTTTTAGAAAATCATGCCAAAATTGACATGATTACACTAGAAGTTGCCTAAACTTTCAAGTTTCCCTTAAAATAATGCTTCAATTGGGACTTTAGGGATTAAGGTAGTCACACTTAATTTTGACCCTAATGCAAAATCAAACCCTTTTGATTCTTCTCTAAAATGTACACCTTCTAAGCATGAGATTTTAAAATAAATTTATTCTTTATCTTTGTTTTGACTCAATTAAAATTTTATAATGTTATAACAATTAATTTTGGATATATCAATGATGAATAATTTGAATACTCTTATTCAAATAATGTCTAAGAGATGACATACTAAGAGAATTTGAAATTTTCCTTCAATTATTGAGAAGATCCAACAAAAACTAGAATAATTCAATGTCCAATAGGAACCATATTCAAAATGATGCTCATTTGGATGCTTCAAGGTTAGTTACTTCATACAATCACCTTTGCCACATACAATCCTAGGCTTTTTATTTTAGGCAAAAATATATAAAGGCAAGTTTTAAACAAGTCAATAGTGTCACAGTTAAATGTGGATACTTGACTACAATAAGTTTCTATTAGTGAGGGTGCAAAATTTTTGTATTGCTAGTAAATTCATATGATGTGAACTAAAACAGCAAATTACTGTACCCAAAATATATATTGCTGAATTCTTTTAATTTTTTGTTTTTGAAGCAGATGAACAACTCATTTCATTGTAAGAGTGGACCAAGTGCAAAACCCTAGCAAAACCAACTCAAACAAATTTCCTCTGAGTAAAAACCCAAACTGTTGTACAATACCAAGCAATTATGTTACAGACACCCAAGTTTCATAGCTTTAACACTGTCAAGAGCACAAATTGAAGTTGATCTCAAATGTTCAAAATTTCATGAAAATGAGACTACAAAAGTGAAATAAAATTTTCAAGAGTCTATTTTCAAGTTATCTAATATAGGCACATTAAAAAATCATAAAATTAGGATCATTGTGCCTTCTTTAAGCTTGATGCTTATTATTTTAATACTACCACCTTCAGCATCAATAAATAACAACTTCATTCAATGAAACAATGTGGAAAAGAATGAATCAAGCATGTTTCTAAAGACTCCTTGAGTTCCTATACACATTGAATTGCAACAACCCATGTACCCACATTGTTTGGCCCATGCTAGTTTTGGACATAGTTTTTTCACAATCTTTCGTAGATCCTCTGTGGAGTTTGGATATGGGGAGTGTTGTGGCTAATATATCTTTAATACAAATGCAAGGATCCAATGTAATGGATTCTTGGTATTGTAATGCAATGTACAAGTTTTAGGACGAAACTTCGACCAAGCAACTTGCTTGTAACCTAGAAAAGTGGAATCCACTCTCAGGAAGCGCCTTCAGTGACACGGGTAAAGATTGATGAGCCGAATGCCAGGCATTCAAGCAACTCTACCATTCTCAATGAAGGCTCCACCAAGAGTGGGTCTGATCTAAATCCTGAATCCTAAAAACCCCAAACCCTAAAACCATCTCGATATTTGTCGTAGGTGGCGTTCCTCTCGATCCATGTTGAATTCTTTTAAAATGCAGTCAACTACAAATTGACAGTCACGGTTCATCTTCTATCCTGTAATCTCCCCTCCTTGCTGGCATTTCCATTCCTGTTGAAAATCAACCCAGCTGCTGCACCCAGGCACGTTCCTGTATTCCAACGTTGGTGCCAATTTTCGCCGCACAATCAAGCTTCAGGGGAAGTAATGTCTCCGCCCTCAAGACAACGAAACTACTCCAGAAATTACTAGGGAAATTCGCAGATATCCCAGCAATGCAACATGCATTTCGAAGCTCCTTAGTTTGCATTATCCCAGGTCGAGATTGGAACATATGTGGATACAGTAACCGACTAGGAGAATCATATATAGCGCACCTTCAATTCAGACAAGCACACAACAAATCTGTTGTGAGATTGTGTATCTTCCACGCCTTGCGATTGTCTGCACTGGGCATAGCCTGTTGTGGGATTCTGTATTGCTTCCAACTAGCTATTGTTAATTTTGCACTGGCGTACCTTGCTAACCTTACAAGATGCAGTTCCATTGCGTTGCTCATGCGTTCACAGCAGCATTACTCCTAGCTGTAGTCGCAGTTCCGGCGACTGCAACCCAGGAGCTGCACATGGTTTCCAACAAGGGTCACAAGTTGGCGTTCTACGTGACCCCAGGGCGTCTTCCCGCGCTGATTCTCGACGCGGGTGGGGGTAACGACGCGTCCTACTGGGATCCTCTCGTCCCCGTCCTGGCCAACAGCACGAACGGATTGATGATCGTCACGTACGACCGCGCTGGTATGGGCCGCAGCGACGAGGTTCCCGGAGCCTGGAAGCCGCAAAACGCCGTCTCCGATCTGAAGGCGGGGCTACGGGCGATCGGGCTCACGCGCGACGTGATTCTCGTATCGCACTCGCTAGCGGGGGAAATCGCCACTTATTTGGCGAGATCCGCCAAATGGGTGGCCGCAGGGGTGCTGGTCGACGCGAGCCTGCCGAACCTTTACACGGATAGTGTGGTTGCGAAGGAGGTCAAGGCGATGAAGGAGACGGTTGAAGAGATCAAGAAGCAGGTAAGGCTCGTAATATTCGCAATTCTCTATTTCACAACCTGGGAGTCCTTGAAGCAGAAGGTAATGCTCTCAATTTCCTGTTTCACAAGGGAGCTCAAGATGTAGAAGGTTTTAATGCTTGTAGAATCCGCAATTTTCTGTTTTTCGAGAAAGACCTAGTAGCGGAAGGTAATGCTCGTAAATTCGCAACTTTCTGTTTCACAAGGGACATCAATAAGCAGAAGGTAATGTCTATAGAATTTGTGATTTTCTGTTGGAAATGGCAAAGAATCGAAAGATTTCTGCACCTGTCCTAAACGTCAGTTCCTCTCAATTGGCGCGTTTCCGGCACCTAAAAATGTGACTTAAATCTGCTCAAAGCTCTCAAAACTAGGATAGGCATAGAATTACATGTCGGTCCCCGCTTCTTGAAAGTGACAAGGTCGTGGAATATTCCAATTTCACGAAATTGATGATCCTAGATATTGAAGGAAGATCCACTTGCGCACATCCTTTTCGCAATTGCGAAATTGCTCATTTTACAGAGAGATCATCTCTGGTTCCCGGCCGGGATTGCTATTCCCAATGCACAGTTTGCCAACATGGAACTTTCTGGCCCCGGGTTTCCCGGATAGCCGAGAGATCATCTACGAAGCTTCTGGAAATTTCGTTACTAAGAAAAGCAAGGATGAGTAATCTCCATGGCTTGAATAGTCATGGCTTTAATAGTTGATGAATATTGTGGTGCAGCCCTCGACGAAGGCGACGCGGCAGCTGCTAGCGTTGGCGGCCGATTACGGTCCCGTGCAACGAGCGTACCACAAAATCGCTTGGCCCAAGCACATCCCTGCCATTGCGATCGTGTCTTCGGAGACGCCCTTCCCTACAGATCCTGTGAATGCGCAGCTGTGGCGCGACGCGCAAGCGGAGTTCGTGAGAGCCGCTCCCGACCACCGTTGGCTGGTGGTCGCGGCAAATAGCTCGCACGATGTCCCCATTGATAGACCGGACGTCGTCGTCAAAGCTGTGGAGGACATCCTGACGAAGGTCATGGTGTCTTGAAATTTTTTTGCAAGGTAGACCAAGGGTGCACATCCTTTAACCCCTCATCGCCGGAGGGGACGAAAAGTGTCCTCACATTGTCTGGCAGTCAAAATTCAAAGTGCTGTTACTTTTGCATCCGATGTCCAAATTCAATAAAAATTGTTGGAAACGTTGCGCATATTAGTCTAGTTTCACTGGTAAAATTTTTAGATCAATCCAAGATGTACTGAGTTTTTGAGAGCCCTTCGAAGTTCACAGGTTCAATTTGAGTTCACCACATTGCATTCTGATGGCTGCAACTTTGGGGACTTGTGACTTTTTCATAAAATATTTTTTTTCAAAAAAATTGTTGTGTTTTGTTCCTCTTAAGGTCTATTTATTGTAATAAAATTTTCATGTCAATCCAAGTTGTATTGAATGTTTAGGAGCAATTCAAAATTCAAAATCCAGACATTTTTGCATTACAGTGAACTTCCACGGCTTATAACTTCTTTATATGTAGTCCGTTTTCAATCATTTTTGTTGGAAATTTTTTACATAATAGTCTAGTTTGTGTGGTTAAAATTTCATATAAATCCAAGAGGTAATGATTGACTGAGAAGCATTTTAGTAGAGGGAGGTTCAGCTATAGATGTGATGTTTCGCTACTTTTTTTACTGTTTTTTGACATTTCAAAACAATTTTGCAGACACAATGAGTCAATTGAGTGATATTTTTTTTCACCAAAGGGTTTGTCTCTTGTTTTTGAATCACTTTGTAGTTTAATGTTTTTTCATTTGAATAGGTTCCGAAATTGAATTTCACCTCCAAATGTGTTTTTAAGAAAATTTCAGCATCTTTTTTCAACACTAAAACATTATAATCACACAATCTATATGGTCAAATGACACCAAATTTTTTTAACGCCATCTACAAAATGTACACTACAAGATTGTATGGTTAAGATTTTCATACTTCACTGAAATTTAGACATATAGCACTTGAAAAGCAAGGATGTTGTTACACATGTTTGGACTTTAGGGGATGAGGGCTTAAGGAGTCTGAATATGAAAAGAAATTTCAAGTTTTCTAGAATTGGAATTGTTTTCACCGACTTCCATACAATGTTTACACTTGTATATGAGTAAGGAGAAACTGCATTTCAAAGGGACCTTTGTCTTATTTTCAAACTACAACGGCAATTAAAAAGTTGAAATCTAAATTGTCCATGTGTTAAAAAAAGAAAAGTTCAAATCTCATGTTAAAGTTAGGTTTTCAAAAGTTGGAAACTTCCTTCCTCCACTTTTCATGGGCCTCTCAATATAATTTTGGTGGTTAGCTATTCCAATTCTTGTTTTGCAAACTTTATACAATTCCATGTTGAATTCCAAAAAACTTTTGTCTTTTCCACAAAGTTTGGTCAATTCTAGTACATGGAAGTTCAACCTAACTACACTTATTGTAATTGTCTCTAAATAAGCAATTGAGCATTGTTTCTATTATTCAAATGCCTAATTATTTTGTTGAATATAACTATTGGAAGTGAAAAGAGTATTTAGATTTTCTTCTTAAGCATTTGTTGGACTCCAAATGAATAAACTATGAATTTTCAAAGTGTTGAAAATAGGTATTTTTAAAGCAAACTTTAGACTTTCATCAATATAGGGAGTGCATTTTAGGTAAGAATTGATAGAAGTCAGTTTTAGAAATGGATCAAAATTAGGTGCACTTATCTTAAGGTAGGAGGTCCATCAAATGACCATTTGTAAGTTGATTTTCAATTTCAAGATTTTAATTTCAAACACCGAATTAGACATTTTTGCACTTGGCCAAGTGCAATGACCGTATGTACTACTATTCACTAAAATAATGTTTTTACAAAAATTGGGCCCCCCTCCATTGTTTTAAAAATGACTCTCTCTTCTGTTTTATTGTGTTTTATTTCAATTATGCGTGCAATTTTTAAATAGGGATGCACTTTTCAATATTTCTAAGTACAACAAGTAGGAATTTGTGCTTCATTCATTTTCATTACTTTTGTTGTTTCTTTATTTTAGTCACGAAGCACTACATATTGCAATTCTATCAATATCATACTCATTTAATGCCAATATCACTTGAAAAGCAAAAAATCACTATAGTCATTGAAAAATTTATTTAGAAAATCGAAATGAATTCAAAGGATAGTCCACTATCTTCTCATTTCTTATTTACAATCCACACTATACAAAAAAAGTACTCCGACATCTCCAAATATTTTGGCTAGAAACTAAGAACTTTTGTACTTTCACACACCATCCACTACCGTCACATGTACCACTATTAAATATTTAAGGACTATATTGTGTCATCTAGTGTCTCCAACACTCATACGGATGACTATGTCAAGTCTTTCGCTCCCCCTCTACCAAGTGCCTTAGTTTCTTCAACTGCACTTGGTCCACCTCTAGAGCTGAGTGGGGGTGGAGAAGCATACTCCAATGCCTTATCTACCATCACACTCACAATGGATGTTTACACCTCCTTTGAAAAAGTTGGTGATTGAATAGGTTCTTCCAGAATAGAAAAAGCCCGCTCAAAAACGTAATGTCCTTCATTTCTTGTTTAAACAAAGCATACATTATTCCTATCATAAAATTATCCATCCTCACCCGGAGTTAAGCTCATAGAATCCAAAGATGTGAACATTGACAATGTTGACATGGATTTCGTTGCTACCCAATATACCTTAAATTTCTCCCACATGAACTTCAATATTTGTTGTTGTTGCTAATATAACTTCAACTTTTTCCACATGAACTTCAACATTTGTTGTTGCTGCTAGTATAACTTCAACTTTTCCTACATTAACTTCAACATTTGTTGCTGTTGCATTCTCCGCATTATTCTTTTGTAATGTTGGAGCATAATTAGGATCTACTTAGAGAGTAAGTATCCTAAAAATCTTAGATCACCATACAAAGTGTACATCATAACATATTAGTCATTTTATAATACTTTTCAATGCATACAATTACCATTAAAAATTACAGGATACAATACTTTCTCTACACTATCACAACTACCAAATTTTCCTAAATGAATTGTTCCAACTCCTAGAAGTATTAAAGCAGTAAACTTCGGTCATTTTGTCATTTGTCATTAAGACCAATTGTCTAAATAATTGTTTCATTGTGTACTACACATACACAAAGATCAATTCATATAGATTCATATATAGGAGCACATTAGTGCTACTATCCTACTAGAAAATATATGAAACCAATTGTGAGACATTGACTTACACTAATATTCTTTGAATTTATCCTAAGTTCCTAATGGTTCAATTATGTATAGTAAAAAAATAACAATACAAATGTTAATTATATTTATTTTAGTATTCAACTTCTTTTTTTTCATATGAATATAATAAATATCCTAATATTGCTTTGCCATAAAAGTTGACATCAACCTCAGTGTTTGAGATGCCATACTTGTTTACCTTGGCATTGCTCTTTTGAAGGAATTCTTTTTTGATGGATAGACTTGGTTATAGAAGTATTTCTTATTACATTTTCATCTACATCATTTGATCATGTACTATCTCCAAAGACTCCTCTTGTAATGTACTGCATGTTCCCATTAGTTTGACAGAGCAAATAAACTCCTTTACACAAGCTTCTCCTCTTAGCTGAACATTGTTCCCATCTATAGTGGCACTCATATAGATTATGCACTCGTAAATTTAAATAATAGTATTGTAGACTTCGGAACATTGCATACCATTTAGTGTGGTAATTTCATGACGTTTAGGATGGTCATTACAAACACTATCTTAACTGAATTTTTGGGTTGTACTACGGAACTCAGGAAGAAAGTAATTCAACTCTATTTTGCGTGGCAATCTTGGTCCTTTAGCTAATTCACTTTAAATACAGAACCTGACAATCGCTTCAAATACACACAAGCCCTGCACGAAGGGCTGATGGAAGTACATCTGCCTGAGTAAGTGGAACTTTATGCTACAAAACCAAAGACATTGTCATGAATTCTTTTATTTCCATACACTTACTGTAGGCTCACATGGTTTTCCGCGAAAACTGGCATTTTCGTCTTTTTTCCATCAGGGTATAACTGGAATTAGGTAGGAGGTTCCATCATATTATCACGGCACATTGACAACAAATTTAGGTGACATAACCCAAAGCTGCGTCTAGCTTCACAAGGACCAAGCGCAAACGACATGCACAAACTAGCAGTACGGTAGTGAATACAAAAACCCTATGTAAGTTCAATTACTAGCGAATTCTTATCCCCATTTCAAGAACGTTCTCTTTTAGTTGTTTATCTCAGGGATCATCCTTTTGGTATAGCAGGATGTCTCGGAGTTCTACCACGGTGCTTCTTCAAAAACCAGCAGAAGCGGACACCAAAAAGTGGTACTCGTACTTCCAAGAATCTTTTGAGCATATTGTAACAATTTGGCAGGAACTAATTACTTAAACATTAGGGTGGAGTTAAATTACAAGTGCTCATTTGTAGGCATAGTTGCCTTCCGTCCATAATTGCATCTGTGAAACAAATTCCTACTACAGCGTTCCATTCGAACTTCGAGATGGCTTGCCTTCTGTCCAGATGAATATCTAAATTCATAAGGCTGGACTGAGGTTGGTGATGTCGTACCTTTGTCATGGCCTGTGTAGTTAGTAGTCCTGAAATGGTAAAAATTTTGTGATCCAACATTCCAGAGAGAACAGTGACTGCTGGTACCTTTGTTGTTTCTTGCTTGACGAAATAAACCAAAGCCAGATGATCGTGGACATCTAAGACTCCAACATAATGACGCAGGTGATAGACGTGAAGGTGAAGAACGCTGAAAGCATGAGGTAATTTGACCACTGCCTTTGTCGTTTCCTGCTTGACCAAAAACAAACCAAAGCCAGATGATTGAGGTGATCTAAGACTACCTTATGTCCTGCTGAATATCTGAATTCCGTGGTAGTGGCTCCAAATAACGGCAAATGTGAGCTGAACATTCCTGGGTGCCCAGAATCTGATTAAACGAAGCAGCACCGAGTGCACACGAGAATCAAACCGATCACAATGCACGGAGACCAACTACAGCAAAATCAATTTCTGCTTCAATGTTCACAGTTATTATAACTGACATCAAGAAGAACGCACTGAAGTTCAAGGTCGAGATCTTGAAAATTCACAAGCGGAAAACTTGAATCCAGACCACGCCAGGCAGGACAGGTTCGACAGCCAGAAGCGATCGTCAAGCAAGCGTCAGGTAACAAATACCCTTCTGAACCAATGTCTTCTGAAATTTCTAATTAAGCTACGAACGGAATACACCGAACTTCTAACGCTGAACCTGTGGACATCTTGCAACTTATATAGCGAAAAAAAATGTAGCAGTAGGCAGAGGACCGAGAGGCAACTGAAGTCCTCGTGGAGCGAGAGGCGCGGCCACGTACAGGAGCCGGCGAAATTGGAGGAGCGCGGCGCGCGTGGCGATTACTTGACTAAGCTCACAAAACTCAGCCATGCATAGAAGTTAAAAATCAAGAGCCAGGTAAGACAGCCATGTACCTGAATTTGTAATGTGTCGCTGCCAGTCCAGCATCGTCCACCACGTCTTTTCGATATAGGAAATCGCTTGCGCCACCTGTGCGTGCAAAAATAGTATCACGAAATGAACAGTGTTCGTTGGCAGTGAATGAACAGTGACCCTCCGCGCGCGCGGAGGGTCACTGTACCTTTAGATTTTCCTGGTAGTTCAGACTGTAGTCATGGTTTTTAGAGACCTCATGAATAGTGACCCTCCGCGCGCGCGGAGGGTCACTATTCATTCATGAGCGACCATTTTTCTGACCGCTTCCAGCTCAATTCCATTCACACTTTCATGAGTAGCACACTTGTCACACACACTGGAACAACATTACTGTGAAAACTCGGAAACCCTAGATTAAAAGAGGATTGCATTGACAAGCAGAATTTCGTGATCCTATATTCCAGAGAGCAAATTCACAAACCTTCAAATTAGAATTTCGTAGGCCGATGACGCCTTGAAATTCACCTGTACGCTTTGCTCCCTGCTGCCCTGCTGCCCTGCTGTCTGTAGTGTATACTCCACCTACTGTCCTTCCAAAAAACTTTCGAATCAGGGCTCATCTTCCAAACTCCGATACTAGTCCAAACATTGGACAGTGAAGAATGAAATTTAAAACGAAACAACGCGCATGATAAAAAAGACTGTCGCAATTCGTTTAGATATACCTGTCTTCTTCGTCGCAGTCCAATCGCGCTCCGCGGTGTTCGTCGCAGGAGCACCGTGTCAGCATCCAAGGTAGGCGCTTCCTGCAATTCAACTTCAAGCTCATGAGATCTTGAAGGATTTGTGAATCCCTAGACTACGGAGTGAGCAAAATGCATGCAGGCATTGAGAATACAATATACAAATAGCTGCAAAAAAAAGAAATGAATGATGATACCTGCTTGCTGCAAACTTGAAACTTTGTTATTCTGCAATGACGAGTAACCTGGAGCTTCACCTCCGCATCCCTATCGCGCACTGTTTTCTAGCAATTGATCACAAGTAGAAGCGCAAATCATGCAAGGGCCGGTTCTGTGACTTATGACGTTCAATAGTAAAATCGGTGTCACGGCAGGCGAGCTGGAGAAGCGCCTGGTTTTCTCCGCCGACTTAGGGTTTTGTCCTACAAGTTCCAGTCCGAAATTTCCCGTTCACTTTAAGTTACCGTTCTCCAAAAGCAGCATGAATGTCTTTGATCTGTGCATGTTCATCGTCCAAATTTTTCCATTATGTAGCCCTCCACCTTCATTATGAACTCTAAAAGTGCTACACACTTGAAATTAGTGTTATAGAGCCCCAGAACTCTGAAATTTCGAATTTTAACATCACTGAAACTGCTACGTACTTGAAATTAGGAATTAGGAGCTCAGAAAGTCTGAAATTTTGAATTTAAACATCAGTATGTGACTCTATAACTGCTTCAAAGCTGAAATTAGTGTTTAGGAGCCTAGAACGTCTGAAATTTCGAATTTGAACATCACCCTAAGCTGTGTCAAAGCTGAAATTAGTGTTTAGGAGCCTAAAACGTCTGAAATTTCGAATTTGAACATCACCCTAAACTGTGTCAAAGCTGGAATTAGAGTTTAAGAGCCCACAGAGTCTGAAATTTCGAATTTTAACATCACTATGAACTCAGAAACTGCTACATATTCAAAACTAGTGTTTAAGAGCCCACAAAGTCTGAAATTTCGAATTTCAACATCACCGAACTGTGACATACTTGAAATTGAGAATTAGGAGCCCATAAAGTCTCAAAATTCAGATTTCAACATGACTATGAACTCCAAAACTAGTACATACTTTAAGTTAAGGATTAGGAGCCCCAGAAGTCTGAAATTTTGAATTTGAACATGACTAAGTGACTCTAGAACTCTGACATACCTGAAATTGAGGATTAGGAGCCCAGAAAGTCTCAAATTTGGAATTGAAACTATACTGTGAACTCTAAAACTGCTACGTACTTTAACTTGAGGATTAGGAGCCCAGAAAGTCTCAAATTTGGAATTTCACCATCACTAATACTGTGACAATGCTGAAATTAATGTATAGGAGCCTAAGAAGTCTCAAATTTTGAATTGATACTAGACTGTGAACTCTAAAAGTGAGTCATAACGAAATTAGGGTTTAATAAGCCCAGAGTTTGAAATTTCGAATTTCAACCACACTGTGAACTCAAAAACTATTACTAAGCTGAATTTCATTTTCAAGAGCCTCAAAAAGTCTCAAATTTCGAATTGAAACATCACTGGATGATCTCCTAAACCATTATGTAGGTGAAATTAGGGTGCAGGTTGCCAAAAATCAATGAGAATCAAATTCAAAATTTTTTAAATGAACTATAGAACTGTGACTGGCTATGAAGACTTGGTTTTATACTAGTAAGACTTGCAACTGTACAAGAATTCTTTGTACCTTTGTACGAATTTTCAAAATATTGATGGAAAAATATGATGTACTAGCCTTTAGCCTAGAACGCTCCAAGGTCCAAAAAGTGGATGATGAACAGATTTAAACTGTTGTATGTTTTTGGATGAAAGTCATCCTAAATTTTGGAGTAACTTTATCAACTTGTCATATGTAAGGGTTGAATTTGGTGTTACTAGATTACATATTATTTTACTAAAAATGAAAATGTGCAAGGATGTCAAGTGGTTGACCAAGCCCAAATTGCATTGATTCTAGTGCAAATGGTCTTTGCAAAAATTTGGTCATAGATTTGAAGAGCAAACAAATTTTAAATAATCACCATGCGAAGAGAACCTCCTCTCAATTTCATTCCAACAAATTTTATTCAGAAAATGATAATATTTTGTTTTTAATAGCCAAAAAAATAGAAAATCATTTTAAAATATTGATGATAATCTTGGTGATTTTAATTTTTCAGATGGAATTTGAAACTCAAATTCTACAACTTATGTTTGTATGTCAATTCCAAAATATGCTTTCAAACAACAATCTATAATGATTTTTCACAAATTGTTAAATATGGGGATGAATCTAGACGTTCCAAGGTTATTGATATTGGAATGAAAGTCATAGTAATTGTTATTGAGATTTTGAGGTTCATTTTTTGCACTAGGGTGCATTTGGTGTAGATACAGTTAAAATTTTTAGAGAGTTTTTTAGATGGAAGTTTGTCACATAGTTTTTAAAGCTAATTTTGCATGGTGTTTAGTTCAAAACTAGATTTCTGAAAATGAGATTATAGAAGTGAAGCACATAAACCTTCTTGAAAATGTCCTTGTACGCTAAACCTCATGTTGAGCCCATTGCAAAAAATTGAACTTAAAGGATGATAATATTTTATCTACAATTTAATTTAGTAGGAAGTTAAAAAATTATTTTGTCCTATTTATAGTGAAATATAGATGTAAGCATTGGTCATTAACACCATACAGATGGAATTCAAATTTCAAATTGCACAACTGAGTCTATATATCAAATCCAAAGTATTTCAACAAAAATTAATTTCTGAGTGTATTCTGCAAATCAACAACTCTGGACAACATTCTAACGCTTAGGGGGCTCAATTCATGTGGTATGACAATCTATTGTTGCATGTGCAATGAATTACCATGTAGAGGACATGTTATATCCTTATTTGCTAGAACTTGACTACCTATTTATTTTGAAGAACGCAATTAAAGAATTCATTGGCAAGTACTTGCATGTCTACATGTATGAAATGGACCTTTTAATTTTTTTTTAAATCATAAATCATACACAGAAATTAGAAGGTGTTGTTGAAATAAAATTATGTCATAAGAATTGGATAAATGAAAAAAATGCTTCAAATTTCATCAAATTTTGAAAATCAATGTAAATTATCCTAACGAATCTAATGAAGTAGTTGATGTTCTTTTAAACTTGTTACCACATGAAGTGGAAAAAAAAGGTATTGTAGAAGTGCTGATCTTTTAACTCCTAGTATGTTATCATTAGAGTTCCATTTAAAAAAAAGTATTCAAATTTTTGTAATAAAAGTAAGTTCAAAATAGATTATTAGAAAAACATTTATTAATTGATCTTAAAATCATGTGAATGGAAGAAGTAAGCAAGAATGCATGTTTTAAACTTCATGTTCTAAGAGTAGAGGGCCTACTCGAAAAAGTTATTAAAAAAAATTCCAAGAATTCTTGTAGTTGGGAACATAGATGTAGGAGGAATGAAGTATTTTTATATGTTTAGGATATCCGTAGAATGAATTTCAAAATGTGGTACTAGAGAGGTACTATAAGTTAAAATTAGTGACCTCTTCTCTTATAGTGTTTTGATATATTTAAATAATTAATGTTGTGATCTCTATGAAGGCATTTATCACACCTCATTTGCTACAAGGTGGGGATCAATCGATGGACATAACATTTCTACACTTTATAAGGTTCTATGTGGAAAATGGGTTGATTTGTGTGCAACACAAACATTTTAGTTTTGATGAGTGGGGCCCATCAAGAGGAGATTTGTGTTTTAACTCACTACCAAGAGTAACAAACAAACTAGACTTCGCAAAGGTGTTTGTACTTGATCAGAGAGAATTGAAAGCATTGGATGTCGAGCTCATTGTATATAAACAAAAGTTAATATTAAGAGGCACAAACCGGATGAAGAACATAGAAGCTGTGGACAAAACAAATGAACTCAAGGAATATCTTGAAGATTTTCCACAATGGAATAGAGAAAGGGCCCCCGTAATTTACCGTTTTGGCCGAGCAATATTTTGAACGAGAGTGAGGATGGCAATGTTGTTCTGAATGTGGAAGAAGAAGGTATAATTTCAAGTATATCTGTTGACGCAAATGGAAATGCAACAAGGACTATAGCTGTAGACTTGATTATGGCAACAATGCCTAATCCAGAGAGGAGGGGGTATTTAGGACCCTGCAGGGATAGACCTCCACAAGAGGTATCTCGAAGATTGATTGGAAGGAGGAATAGAGTTGGAAGTAATCATGCAACATCATAAGCAATACAAGATGAGAATGAAGATCCCTTTCTTCCATTCAATCTGGACAATGACATTGTTGTAGGCTAGTTTGTGGCACTTACTATGGAGCTCAAGGAAGTAAGAGGAGGAGTACCTTTTTACATAGGAAAGGTATTAGAATTTGGTCAGGGAAGGTGGGCCTCAAAGATGAAAGTCTTATGGTATTGGCCTTCTATGAGATCTGGAGCAGAAGAAGAAGAAGCAAGTAGTAACAAAGTGAGGTACATGAACTGCATTGAATCCACATGGAAACCATCTGGGGAGAGTTTTGCTTGGATTGAGAAGGAAGCTATGATATATTCATGGATGGATGTTCCTCATCAAGGTAGAATTGGCCACACAATAGGCTCCATCATTATAGTGCATGATGTACAAACAAAGGAGACAATGATCATTTCGACAGAGGCTAAACCATATCTTTTGGATACATGGTAATGTAGATGGATGACCTCAATGACGAATGTCTACAAAATGATTTGAATATGTACTAGAAAAGTATCATGTTATGTAGTGTATTATTGACCTTTTAGTAGTAGGCATTTAGAAGTACTTCAATGTGTAGTGCATAATAAATTACATTATGAGTAGCATGGATTGAAGAGTGTATGAGTTTTTTATGAAGTAATTGAAATTTCAGAGCAATATGACAATTATTCTTTGAACAACTTTTCCTACAAACAGTTAATGATATTTTGAAAAAATACACACACACACCAATATTTGAAATTGTCTATTTTATATGGCGTACAAGCCAAGTGCAACATCGCACCTTCTAAGTGCAAAAATGCCTAATTTTGTGTTTTTCTTGAAATATCATTTTTTTCTGTATATAACTATATATTCCTTGAAAAAAATGAATTTGGTATCTATCAAACTATCACAAGTCGTTTTACATTTTTTCAACCTTTTGTGATATAGTGGTTATGAAATTTGAAGTTGAAAACACATAGATGCACTAAATACATTCACCCCCTAATTTGATCATTGTTAGTATATTGATGGATGTAATTCCATACAATGATGAAAGAAAAATACACTTCTATCTGAGAGAATACTTTTACAATATGGTTGCTTCATGAACCTCCTATCTCATAGGCTTACACCTAATTGTATCCAAATAAGCAATTGAGCATTCTTACTATTATTAAATTCCTTCATTTTTTGTTGGATCTTATTCAAAATTGAAAGAATATCCTAAATTTTTTCTTATGCATTATTTTTGATACCATATGAATAAACTAAGAGTTTCCAAACTATTGGAAATAGGTGTATTTTAGATACCCAAATTACTCATCTCTTCAAATTCTAATATGAACAATACATGGACCAAGCATGAAAACACTTATTTGGCCCACCTTATATCCAATCATCATATGCACTACCTCCAATGGCTACAACCAAGTTAACACTAGGCTTCATGTACTCCTTTTCTATACTACCACCCTCAAATTAAAGCCTCAGAATTCAACAACACAACAAAGTAGTACAAGAACTTTATAAACTTATGCTCTCACATGATGCATCATTATGTCTTTTGTTCATGAACACATGCCCATTTCAGGAGAAACCACAAGACTAAAAAACCCGACACTTATTGCATCTTTGTATCTGTGAGAACCTTAATCAATGACAACATTTGTGAAACCACATTATACCCAAACATTTTGTACATTTGCACAACCCTTTTCCCAATTCTGTTCCCTGAAATACCATCAAACCAACATGCTATTTAGTTCCTTGAATTCATGGTATATATTGACAAATTCTTTGCCAAAACTATTGGACTCAATTTTCAAAAAGACACATCCTTTATTAATGACATCCAAGAATCTACCTCAAACAAACCCCTTCATAGTAATTCCTAGTGGGGATAGAAGCACAACATCAAGCACAACCTACACATCCTCCTCCCATGTACAACATTAAGTATTAAACATCCCTAATTTGCTGCAGTCAACTCTTTCAAAAATTAACAACATCAAAATTTTTAGCCTACATTTTATTCTACAAATAAAAAATAGAAAACAAAAAAGTACTACTACTACCTCTATCTAACCTGCACTAATTTGTACCCCCACCCTCTTGACATTTTTGTGATCCACTTTCTAACATAACTACCCCTCCTTACAAAAAAAAAGTAGGAAATGAGGTTTTTAAAATTACAATTTTTTTTCTAATGATGGAAGATATGGACCCGGGTATGTAAGACAAGTGTCACTTGTGCAAACTTTTTGGAGTTAATCGTGGGATCTCAAGTGAATAGACTCTCATTTATGTCAAGTAGGATTAGGAGTTTTCATCTCTTTGGATCAAAAAGAAACCCTTACTAGGCTCTTTTGATTAGATTTAGTACATTTTAGACAAGAATTTGTATATAGGGGGTTGAATTTAGAAAAAGATTACAATAACATGTAGTTAACTTTGAGGGATCTTTAACTATCAAGTATCTAAAATGAATTGTTTTTTGCCTAATTGCAAACCAAATAGGCATGTAAAATTGTGAGTCTCCTATTTAGAACTTAAGTAGGTGATGAAATGGCTATTTAAGGGTGTCACTATTTAGGCATCACTTTTTAAGGCTTCAAGGTTTTCAATTTGTTGATTTCTACAGAGTCTATGACCAATAGTAGTCTAAGGTGAATCTCTAATGCTTTTCAAATTCTATATTTAGATTCTACTGGCAACATTGTTCACTACAATTTACTAATCTAGTTAACAAAATTTTTTAATGTGTTCATATAAATAATATTGAGTAGAGGCCACTACTTTAGAAAATGTGTAGAGTATTTATTGAAGTTTATTGATGGATATATTGAATTTTTTGGTGTGCAAAACTGAATAAATTTATTTGTAAATTTAAAGTGTTAGGATTCATTATATATCTAAAGTTGAGATGACCTACTTTGAAGCCTAGCTCCCTATGGACAAGAATAGGTGGACAGTATAAATTGCATTTCTCATTCAATCATTCTTTGGAGAGTTGAGGGTGATTGCAAGAATGAATAGTTGATTTTTGAGTCATTTTGGTTTCTTTAATGCTTTTTTCTAATATTCTTAAAAAATTTTAAACCCTTTTTTTTAAATGTAAAAAATATAGCCAATGTGTACACCTTAAAGAAGATGGTGCTTTAAAGAAAGAAAAGGATAGAAGAATTCTCTAGATAGGAGAACTAGAAAAGTGGAAAATCTCAAGAAAACAGACACTTTGATGTTTTAATTTGCTAAAGATAGAAAAGATTCTAAAAATTGGCAATTTGGGAGAACTTTACTTGACCACCTATCTAGTCACAAGCCTTGCATTTATAAGTTAAGTTTCAAAAGACATTGAGGCCCAAAATTGTCTATTAGATGACATTCAAGATTACCAAAGAAATGAAGCATGCATCTATTGATCCATAAATGATCATTTTTGGCAAAGTACTTTGGTGATAGGTCTTGTCCTTTCAAGGTTAACCCTTAAAGGACGGACTAGTGCCTATGGAAATCATCCCTTTTGGAACCATGTGACATCATCTACTTTAAAAAAAACAAAAATATTCATTGGAGGTCAAACAATTGTACATGATCTCCCCTTTTTGCACAAAATTCTAAGGATGAACAATTGCACTTCTATCCTACATAAAAAGATTCTTTGACTCGGTGTTGTTTGAGGGTTAATATATGTGTGAGAACTGCAGCATCAATGAACTAAATTCATCTACTACATCAACTAGCTGCCTCGTCAAGTGTGTCAAAGACTGAGTGTGAAGAACAAACTTGGCATCCTGGATTGGATTTTGGAAGGTGTAAAAAAAGTTGTCACTTATCAAGGGCACCACGATTACATGTCAACACGCAGCCCAGTGGCAGTCGCGGCTTGACCTTCAGCAAGTTGCAACCTTCGAACTCCACCTTTGTCAGTTTCGGCAAATGGTCCAGATCCGGAAACGATGTCAATTCTTTACAACCAACACAATGGAAACTCCTCAGCTGCAGCAACTTCTCCAACCCCTGCAACCGCGAAATCTTCGCATCGCTCAAGCGTACAGATTCCAGCTGGGCCAGTGCAGACACATCTGGGATATCTCGCAGGAATTTGCAGTCAAAGACTGAAAGCTCTCGAAGCTTTGTCAGCTTCTCGACGCCAAGGAGGCTGGTGATCGGAAGGGCAAACACGTAGAGAATCTGAAGCTGGGAGCAAGCGCCGAGCCCGGCAAGTTTGACATGATCCCTCCGAAGTTTGAGAAAACGCGCACCTCGGACTGGGCAGATTCTTGGAAATCTGGACGGGTTCATGAAATGATTGAAACCGGCCTTCCATAACACTAACGAGATCAATGAGGTCAAGGTGTTGAGCTGGAAAACCTCCACCGGCCAATGTAAATTCCACTCCATACCCAAATACTCCAGTTGTGAGCAATCCCTGAAACGTGGAGGTGAAGGGAGAAATTCGGCACAAGCCAACATTTTAAAGCGCTTCAACGAAGGACACATGCTGAAGTCAGGTAACAGTTTCAGGGACGTAAGATATCCTAACTCAACATGCTGCAACGATTCAAATGTGCCACTACTGGACCCCCTCTGCCGGCCGTGTGGTTTCCGTTCTGCAAAATCAAAGCTCTCCAGCTCAAGAAGAGATATGAGCTCCAAGTGGCGAAGACAACCTAATCCATGGAGATCCAACATCTTCAAGTTGGAGCATTCGTGAATCTGCAGCACAACAACGTTGCACCACTCCTGAACTTTATGTGAAGGGAATGTGGCGCATTTCAAGTTTTCCAGCCGTATTCGTTGCACTTGAGATGGTGATGGGCTTGTTTTCTTCAAGACATAAGGGAGGGAATCACTGGACATCTTGTGGTCCACACACCCAAGTTTTGTTTCTTTTGCAAGGGAGCTAAAGGAGGGTGTTGTATGATATAAGCACCAATGAGATGCCTCTCCATCTATCACATACCATTTGGCAAACTCAATATACAAGTCATGGATGGTGATATACTTAACTCCATCTTCATTGAGATTAACATTGATGATGCCCGACCTCTTCAAACTTTGCAGTTCTAGCAGAAGCACATGGCATTGACAATTGTTGAATCATTAATTGATAATCAATACATACTAGAACATTGTACTAGGCTAAAATCCACTAATCAATGCATGCCTCATAGAAATTGATCACTGAAGAAATTGATGATGTCACAAAGTGTTGAAAATTTGAGGCAATGTTCTTAATTAGCATTCCAATGCAAATTGACTTACGTGAAAATTGAATCTGTACATGGAGAAGAAGTTATTAAAGTGAAAGAAAGGAAATTGTCATCCACAATGATATCACCATGTTGACATGTAATCGTTGAGAAAGCTATCCTCAAATGTTTTCACTCCAACTAGAATACTCCATAACTACCATTGTATGTACTACCATGCTACCTCATTTTATAGTTATAATCATTGTCAATATTAAGTGAACAAATTTTTTGGCAATATTAATGAAGTGCATCCAAAATTGAGTTTGTATAGATTATTTATAGGCAATAAAAAATCAAATCTCAAATTTTTCAACCTACTGACTTTCCATCTTTACCATCTTTAGACTACTATGCATATCTTCATGTTTTCAATGTGTTCAATGCTATGATGGTGATCACATTTGTTCAATCTATGGAGAGCAAAGGTCAATTATTTCTCAATAAGACCAAGCTTAAATGAATTCATTGCAACTACCTTCTTGGTAGAGAGCATTGAAAATGTACATGCACTTGAAATTTCATGGTTGTTGGTGTCTCCTCATGTATATCTACAAGCCATTTAAAATTCCATCTAGAAAAGTTCAAGGAAGGCCCTTGATAACCATATAGACACAAATCCAAGAACAATAGTTTCTCTTTTCAAGACAAAGTCCTCAATTGCAACCCCAATACATGAAAGATATTTGATGATGCATTGGAAGGCCTCAACTTATTAAGATCTCCAAGGTGTTCCTTCCATGCCCACACATTCAAATTGTTGTGCTTGTAATAGTAGTCTACCAATGCTTGTAAAGCCAAAGGCTGATATTGCCTTTTATTATTCTCAAATAAAAAGTGGCATTGATCAAGGCATACTTTCAAGATTTCTTGCTCCTCCAGTGACTAGGTTTCCAACTTTCTATGAAGAATTGCCCTATGTAAAAAAATCAATCTAGCTTCCTCTTCACATAAACCAACCATAGCTTGGCAATATAATGCATTTGGCTAACTTGGAAACAATTCTTCAACAACATCAAAACTCCTTGACGTGATCATAATCATGCTTCCCAAGTGAAATCCAGCCTTCCAATATGCCAATGCTTCCGTTTGACTCGGGATCACTAGTGATGTTATCTATGACAAGAAATACATGTTAGTTCATATGATCTTTCAACAACTTGCATCCCTAAAATAATGGAACAAAATAATGAGTTTAACACAAACTTTGCATTAATAATTCATAGTCAACCATATTGTCTACAACAGACAGGATTTAATAGCAATAGAATTCAACAACAATAACTAGGAATCCATAACACATACCTCATGCACCCTGTGAACTCTTTTTACTACATCCTTATTGATTCGTAGTAGCTTAGTCAACACCAACATTTGTAAGTCAAGAGGAGTCCATGATCCTTGCTCTACATGAAACACCCTACCATTGAAATCCTTATAATAAAACATGCAAAGTGCCCTTAACATCATTGTCTTTCCAAGGCCACCCATCCCATACAAACCTAATTTGTAAGTGCCTCAAAGATTGTTGTCTTCTACAATATTGTCAATAAATATTCCACCAAGGACCTACAAATTGTTCAAACAAGTTTCCTCTACATGTCAATAATGAAACAATTAGATACTACATATTGAAATTCTTAAGTGCCTCAAGATTGAGAAATAGACATCTATGTACCTTACACAATTGCTCACTGCCAATTATGTCTGAAGTATCATCAAGCAAGTTTGGAGCCACGAGCAAGGAGATCTCCTTCACAATTGTTGCCCTATATTCCACCTCTGAGACAAAATTTTGAAACTTAAGACCATTTGAACCACAAAGCTCACAAAGGGCTTCTATGACAAGTTCAAGCTTAACTCACTATGGGTATCAATTGGGGACATCATATGATTATGCATAGTGCTTATAATCTTTGCCCATGCAGTGTTCCATCGGCTTCCAATGGATTCAATTTTGAGATCATCTAGTGTTAATTTATAGAACAAAGGAAACAACTTCAGCTTGTGATTATGAGACTTTTTCGCTTTTACAAACTCTACAAGTTCAAACATGGACCACTTGGAAGTCAAGAAGTCTTCAAACAACACAACCATAGCTACAAGTGGATGCTTCAAAAATGAAAGGAGCAAACCACTCCCCCATCATTAAGGAGGAAGACCGCTCATCAAAAAAAGGTTGATGGATTTCAACCACTAGATCCTTGCAAAGTTGCCTCACAAAATCCTTCTCTTTTCCACTATGAATGAAGAATATCTTGTGCTTTGGATTCCATTTTGGCATTTTGCTTGCCAATGTTTAGAAACAAACATCAAAATTAGTCATGGCTTGTAGATTATACCTTGGAAGGAAATGGTTGATCCAAACCTCTAAAAATATGAATTCTTGTTATAAAAATTATCTAAGAAGATATCTTATTTTGAGGGTTTTCAACTAAAATTTGCAAAATACAACCTACACATCATATCCATATGATTGGATTGACTACTACAATAATGGAAATTTTGACTATGACTAAATGCCAAGATGTAGTAATCACATAGAATCTTGGTTTTCCTTCCTTTCATCAATCCAAATGTTAGCAAATACTTGTGTTAGTATAAAAAATGACCGTTTCAATGAATGAAAAACACAATTTGAATGATTAACATTAAATACATTCAAAACTCCCATAATTAAAACTTAACATTATGAACTCAGGTATCATGTTAGCAAAATCTTTCAATTACCCAGTCTGCTCTTGCCGACTGTCTGATTGGGAAGAGAATCCTCGTTCCGTAAAAGTCGAGGGCTTCATGCTTCTGGCCAAGAAAACGTCGTCCTCCTAGTCTGATCACCAGCAAGTACCGACTCTCACTCCAGCCTTCTCTGGCATTGTACCGACAGCATGGACAGTGAAGCGTATGGAACACCGCAATTTCTTGATTATTCCAGCCAAAAAGCTCTGAAAACCTGCGAATTTACAACGGAAGACACTTTTAAAATAGAGGGCAGCACAAAATGAAAAGCAAGTCAAACGAGAACATCATAAATATCTGGACTCTTCATTCCACGCACTTCATCGCTGGCACTGATAGATAACTGAGAGTGTCCGCAATTAGAAGGTCATAATAACATGATGAAAGATGTATCAAATTATTCAAATACCGCTCCTGAAGTTTAAACGTATTTTTCGTTAAAGTGGCGCAATTCCAGAGCCCAAAATTGCGACATATGTGGACATGAAGGTCCAATGTCTAGGACTTGTATGGACTTCTAAGAGCGGGCGTTCTCAAAGAAGCCAAAATATTGGAATACCGCCAAATTAAGCGAAGTCGACGTTCCTGGCAGTCAAACGAGAACATTATAGACCAGAAGTGGAAGTATCCCCTCCTCGGATGGCCACGATTTAGAAACTCGATCGCTCCATCCAACTAACAATTTCGCTTCCTCAGATTTGCACGTACCCAAGGGATTGTGTACAGTAGAGTGACTTACTAACTTCTCCTCCAACGATATCTTCTAAGGTACTGTTTTGTTATTCACTTCAAAGTGTCTACATGCCAGAGGGAAGTGAGAAAGTTTGCTTAGTTATTTATGCACTGAATAGTGTGAATTGCTACACAAGAGCTGAGACCCCGTCCCATGCGCCTAGAGTGCAGCTAAAATACGAGATGCGCTAAAGAGTCCTCCTAGCTACGTGACTGCAATACAAAAGGGACAGAGCCTCGCACAGTGTAAGTATTTGAGAGGTGTTAGTGGCTGTGGAGATCGAGGAATATCCCTCTACAGTCAACTTCATTTAATTGGCACGACTCCAAAGTCAAAAATTAAAACCAATGTGCACAGAAAGCTCTAAAGTCTGTTTCAGAATGGACGTTCTGAAAGGAGCCCAAAAAATTGGAAAATCGCCAGTTTAACGAAATTGACGATACTATCGTTCTCTGAAGAATGATTGATTCAAACTACTTTACGTAGTGTTCAGGTCAAGACTACACCCGCGAAATAACCAGATAGTGCGCCTGCGAATGCATACCGATACTCAAAACAGGGATATGAGCAGCACTAAGTTAAAGCTGTGAAAAAAAAATCACCGCAATAAAGCCTCCGGAGGGTAGGGTTTGTCCTACCGACACAATAAACCACAGTACGTAGAGGAATACCCAGACGGCACAAGATACTCTCACAAACTTTAAGCGATCACACCCGTCTCCTACGTTATTAGGGTAAGACGGTTCCCTGTTCAACACTTGTGTAACGCCGCCGCAGCAGAAGATTCAATTCACCGTGCTTCATCATATCCCACAATTGTGAATACCTCGTGCTCAGAATTCAGAATCATGACTTAGAAACTTAAGGACGTTCGCTTGGTCGCTCTATACAACCAACTTTCCATTTCCTCAGATATTCTGAGAAACTGATGGCCTTCAATCTCAAGTAAGAACATACCGCCAAAAAGTTTTAAGAACTCCGTTTTAAAGTACTGTGCGGTGTTTGTTGCTGCGTACAACTTCGTAAGCCCAAAAAATAAGGAAGGGGCATAAAGCTTCACGTACTGTAGTGTAGATGCTCGATTTGAGTTACTGGAGGTAAAAATCAACGCATCTCTCTCTGAACCTTATTCCATACTGTAGTCTAAATTCTAATCTCAATTTTAGCCAATTGCTGATTTTCTTGGTGTAGTTGCTCATTTAGTCAATTGGTAAGGTAATTTAGGTGGTTATTAGTATTAGTTACCGATTGGGATGGGAATTCAGATGAACCGGCGTTTTTGGAGTTTTCAGTTGACAATTGGTCGTTATTCTGGTTGGGAGGTCAGGCTTATATGCCTTTGTTTTCCAATTGGGAGTTCAGTTGACCTCGAGAGAAGCAGGGACTCCTTCCAGGAATTGGAAGTAAAACAATTGATTCTTTTTGTGTTTGTTTTGGATTTAATGAATATAGTTGAATGTTTGCAATTGTGAGTTCGTGCTGTGGTGTGTGTGATGTGTTCTTGTGTATTTAAATCAATTATGTAAAATCCAAATAAGTGAATGTGTGTAAAGCCGATTGGAGAAGTTGAGACAGTGTTGTGACCTTAAATGGTTTTTGTGTGTGAGTGAGAACGATTGGGAATTGTGTGTAATTGGAAGGGAAATGAAAATAGATTAAGCATGTATGTTGTGTATGTGAGAAAACCAATGGGAAGAAACTGTGAGAATTTATAGTGAAATAAAAACGTGATGGAGTGAACAATTGGATTCAGAAATGATCTGAAATGAGGACAGAATCAATTGGAAAAATAAAACTGTGTGTTTGAGTGGAAGTGAAGATTTTGAGTGAAAATCATTTGGAGAAAATCCAATGAGAAATTAATGGAAATTATGATAGTGTAATCGATTGGGAATTTTAACAATTTAAGAATTCGATTGGGATTGTTCGTAGAGACGAGAGAATAGTGGGATTGGTTTGTTGTGACAGTGTGTACCATCCCAATCGGATGATTGCAGTATCGATACCAATTGGGGAAATTAAGAGATGCTGTTCTAAAATAAATATATAATAGAGAATTAAAAATTAAAAATTAATATGAATAGAAAAACAAAACAAATAAATAAAAATAAAATGAACAAAGAGGAGCGAAAAGAAAAGATAAGAAGATGTATCTACCATCAAAAGATGGACGATTCCAAACTAATATATTAAAACCAAGAGAAAGAGATAAAGAAAATAAATCAAGGAGCAATTGGAGTGAAGAAGGAAGAAATGCAAAACATGGAGTCCAATCAAGGAAGAGAATAAAGAAAAGAAAGACAATTGGATTATAGATAAGTGGTCCTAAAACTATGGTTATTAAGATGATGTATGGAATTAGGAATTCAAAATCTTGCTATCGGATCTTTTAGGTGTTATAATTTTAGATTCCGTTTTGATTTAAAACCTACCTCCTAGTGTTCGAACTTACGTTCCTTAGGTGATTTATTTTAATAGAAATAATTTTTGAAATAAATTCCATCTACACATACTAGTCTTGATCATAACCTAACTATAGCCCCTAACCAAAAAGATACTGCACCCGAAAAAACTACCGACAATCAAACGAAGCTGTTCCAGGTAAGGACTCTACAAACAATCAAACACAGTGGAGCAACAACGTCACTGAGAGGACCCAAAGTTCCAGATTCATCCTACCAACAATATATATTAGTCCTTAAATAGTACTAAGCCGGCACGAGATACTCATCCAAATCAGGCAGCAGATGGGCGTCGCGGCTCGCCGACTTGGATGACCGAGGATAATCGCTTCGAATAAGGGAAACGACATCTTGTCCACGACTCGGAATTTAACTATTCAAAACCCTAGCTACCAGGGGAGCGAGGCATCAGGACGCGAAAGAGGGAGAAGTATCAGATTACTACCGCCTCCGTAGACCGTATAAAAGACACCAAACCCACACATCATAAACAAATTTGAGCGCCTGCCAAGCACTCACTAGACTTAGAAGAATTCAAAGGATAGGGCTTCCAAGTCCACCCAGCGCTATTCACCGTGTTGCAGCACGTCTTTGTAGAATGCTGAAGAGAGATGTTCAATCCTTAGCAAGAACTAAAACCGGACATTACGAACTAGAGTCCCTCGAACAACCACTCCAACACTGAGCAAATTTCTTCGAACAAGATCATACCTGGCGTATTTATAAAAGAGACTAATTGGACATTACTGAGTGCAGGAACTGAATATCTAACATTACCAAAATCTCCCGAATAGCAAGCAGGTTTGTTGTAGCAAAGGCATACGTCACACATTCGCAAAAGATATTTACTGGACAATGTCTGGTACTTACACTAGATAAAAGCTGGACTCAAAAACACAACACTCTTGTAATTTTGTCACTCTCAGCAATGTTTTCCAATCCATTGCTACCACTCCCATAGCTACACGCAATATAAATACTAGTCCCTAAGCTCTGCTGCGGGCAAATCTAATACAAATGAGACGGTTTGAGGGCTTCCACTACGCTTAGCAACATCCGTAGTAGATTCCTCGCCCTTGAGAGATTCAAACAAGTCGGCACAGAGCATGAAATACTCTCAGCAAGCAATCTCCTGGAGTCACCATTTCAAAATTTTTGCTTTCAATAAGAATTTCTAAATTTTGGACAATATTTCTGATCACACGGCCGTTGATTTGTGCCGAGAGTACTTTCTTCCGAAAACTATCCGACAAATCCGAAATCTTCCTCACCTCCAGGAAATTGCTCCAAAGATTCTTTCAGTCCTCTGTGTTGAATTCATCATACTTTACCATAACATTGGTTGTAAGAAATACAACACCTTTCTAAAGCTCCAATACTCGCATTCTCCTGTCATTGCATGATTCCGAGTATTGTCTGCGCCTAGAAGTGAGTATTTCCTTGACGATAGATATACAACTATCTCGTCCAAAACCAGAATTGCCGCCCATGACTTAGCTATTTCAAATGTACGAAGCACCTTACTCTCAAATTTCTTAGTACTTGCAGTTAGCTTCGACATACTCCATCACCACAAAGGACACTCTAATCTTTCAGCGAGGGATTCAACTGTCGCTATATTGCCGGTTCCAGGAGGACTATGTAAAACAATGATACATACTCGTCCTTTGTTGGGAAGAATACCAACGTGCGTTGCCACACTGTTGATACCCCAAGTATTACTGATGTAATACTCCGTTGAAGTAAGCAAGGCAAGTTTACTTTCTTCCTTTAGCACCAGTTTATCAAAAGCTGTCGAAACAAAACGTATCATGGAAAATCCGAGAATCCCAACTTCATTGGTGGTGGTCGTGGTGATGGTGGTGGTGATAATGGTGGTGGAGATATTGGTGGTGAGAGTTGTCCAAGGCGAAAGCTTCCGGGCATCTGCAAACCTGCAATGAATACTACCTATTCTTAGCAATAATATCCGCACTGCTATTCTGAAGCCGAGAAATACAACCTATTGTTAGCAATTAAATACTCAGACAATCTATTTCGACGGAATAGATCATTTGAAGCATCTTACTTTTGAGAGATTACGCCCTCAGAATAAGAATGTAAAAAACAAAAGAAGGATATTTGCCAGGTTCGTCTACAATGCTGAGCTTAGAGTTGAATTTCCTAGATTTCTTTTCTAGATCTGTGGTGATTGAGGTAAATACACTTACGATTGAGTTCTCTGTCCCGGAAAAGTAAAGTACAAAAAACTATTTTCAAGATTTAGGGAATAGATTTCATTCCACAATGACCACATTAAATTTGGTACAAATCCAAATTCATGTATAACATATCTCACTGAAAGGTTGTCAATACTTTGCTTCCGATAATTTTCACAGCATTCTAAATTCTGCGAGCAGGACTATATATTACGTAGTAAAATATAGGCAATAGGGGATTTATTTAAACAGATTTAAGTTAAGACTTGTGCACTTCATCATTTATACATCAATTTGAAAATAACACTTCATCCTACATTCTATGAAACATTACCAAATATTTAAATCTAAGTACGAGTAAGAGTTTAAAGAGTGGCGAACAATCCTTTCCAACTTATCCAAATCAACAAATTTTAAAGACTTCTAAAGCCATAAGCAACTTCAACTTACAGGATCCATCGCGCATATAAAATATCGATTTGGGAAAAAGATCGGGAAACACATGAAAACTTGAAATTGCAAGCATCAGTCGCTCAATGAAATATATGGTATTTACTGGCCATCTGTGGGATGAGAGGTTCAGATTAGCCAAATAACACATTGTTCTCATTTCAACTGTAGATAACTGTAGCAGACATCACAAACACCAAGTGCGAACATACCATAAATATTACACTTTATTATTTCTTGCACTCAAGAAGTTAATGCGTAAAAAAACTTAGAAAAATGACGAAGTGATAGGAATCCATATTACCTCGGCCAAAATAGTTGAATGATGTACGTTATTAATGCGAGAGTAGGATAAGAAAGAAAATGATAGACTGGACTAGTCCCCAAATCAGGGAACAATGACAGAATCGCCGAAATTTGGCTTGCCAATATATAAAATATGATTACTGGCGGCATCCAGTTGTAAATAACTACATTCATGGCACTCATAAAAAGTTAGTAGACTTTCCAAACTATCAGAACTGCTTTAGATATTCTACCCTATAATACCTTATTGCATGCATTTGAAAACGAAAAGAACCAGTTGGCGAGAACATCGTCTGGAATAGACTCTGGCCGAGCCCTGTCTGTTCATTTAGCTCTCTTTGCTCCCCTCTTTCGGTCCCGCCTCTTTGGCTTGGCTCCTTGTATCTCGTGTTTTACAATGGATTCCATTTGTTTCAAAAAAAGAAAGAAAGAAAAAGATCCCAAAGTTAGAATTGTACACTTGTTAAAAGTATATTTAATTCTCAAACAATTATCTTCGGACAGGTTAGTCAGATCATGTCATGAGTTCAATATATCCACTGAAAATATAATTAATTACTAAAGATCAGAGTCTTCATTTTGATAAAAATTATCAGAAATTGCCACTGTTTAGCGCATTAAAAAGAATTTGAAATAGAGAAATGTGATTTTAAAAATTCAATTGTACCGAATTGAACTACATTACTGTAGAAGTGCGTAGGAAGAAAAATTGTATTGTTCGAAGTTGAAATCTTTTTTCAACCTTCTGAGATAGGATATACAAACTCTGCTGTCCTCTAGATCAAGATTTTCGCAGTTTACATGATTTTTCCCTAAAGGGACATCCTACATGAAATTTCTTATCTCCTTCCAAAAATTTATAAGTAAATGAAGAGTTTACACATTCTGCTTCAAAATTTCATGCGGACCGAAATTTTTTTGATAACTGATCTATTTGTATGACCACTTGATTGGGAGAGAGATACATTTTTTACTAATGGGGTGCATTTTGACATCTTTTACCAAAAATCCAAAAAACATCCATTCAAACTTAACTTCATAGAACCCTACGCAAATTCCCAATTGGAGTTCAGCAACAAAAATTTTAATCACGATTATCTTTCAAACTTTGGTGAAACTTCAATAAGATCCTCTCTAAGTAGAAGCAATTGTGCAGGTAGTCTGCGAAGCTCAATTGACATTTAACACCTGAAATAATGTGGACATTGTAAGACCCTGATTGTAGACAGTCAATTGTCTTATACGACTGCATGCTCAAATCCACCTTACACAAAAAGTATTGTGCAACATTAGTGTCCTCAAGAAAATGAATTTGAACTAGGTTAAAACACCCTATTCAGAGATTTACAACCCGTTTAGAGAAGTAAAAAGACGTCACTTTTGAAAAAATGGTAAATCTGATAATCAGTTTTGAAGTGCAGATTGCTTAGTTCTTGATGGATAAGCCTACCTAACAGCACAGTTTTAGGGTCTATCTAAACTTCACTTACTTCTTCATTTCAAATGCCTTCAAGCTTCGCCTAGACAATGTAGTTCCAATAATCTACTTAATACTCGTTGTCATTCTTTTTCGAAAACTGTTGGGATTGTAATATTTATGATAATTGAAAGTACCATCTCCAACTTTGCAGGAAAAAAAAATTCATACTATTTTGATAATTTCCGTAATTACTGTAATTTTTACAAGAAAATTATATTTCAAAATTTTGAAAAATCATTTTAATGTTTTTAATTACGAAGAAATGGAGTTCATTATTGGAAAATTACTGGATTATATAAAAATCAAATCTTTGAAGTTATGATTTGATATATAGAAAACTAATGAAGTTTGGCGATACGTAAACATAAGGTATCCTTGAAGTGACAATTCCCGACTTCATCCATGATCTTCATTTGGGATGAAGAAGTGGATGAGACTGTGACTGTCCACAGGGATCACTACGTTATAAGCCATTTCGATGAACTACGCAATCAATACGGTGGACGTAAAACTTCGTTGTACAGCAAAGTTCATAATCATAAATATACTTACCTCTTGTCAAGGTTGAGTCCTGTATTGGGCAAACTTCGCTACGCACTTTAACACTGCGTCCCTCTACGAGCACTCTCTTGATTGCAAAAATTCGGATTTGATCATGCTTGATGGGTGGCAGGGGGTCTCTGCATCTCCATGTTCCAATTCTCTCCTCCGACAGGACCTGCACAATTCAAAGTTACCATCCACTACATATCCCTAAAGGACCGGAGCACATTCGCAGCATTTAATATCCATAACTGACATTTTTCAGTTCACTGAGGAAAAAATGGAAATAAAGAAGTTCTTCATTAAAATGAACTTCATTTGCACTTGAATGCCATGGGAATAAGGGAAAACATTTCAGAAACTTTGACCTCACAAATTCATTGAAAGATTTCAGCATATGAAGTTAGAAGAATTATCTATTTCTCTATCGTGTGTATCTTCTAACTTTCATTTGACTTTCATCCATTTCACCAAAATAAATAAAAGTCAAAGAAAAAAAATTAAACCAAAATCCAACCCTTTAAGACCTAAATGCATCCCACTTTCATTGCATGAGAGTTTAGGATTTTTACATCGTTGTCCGTCCGGTTTCGCTTAAAAAACTTTAATATCATGAAACCGTTAGACGTCGCTGCTCGGATCTGAGCTCCTTCCAGATATCTTCCTTTCACAATCAGCAACCCTGATCACAAGAAAAAATCATGAATTCATGAGAAAACTTCTGTGAAACATGTGAACTACAAAAGTCTTAATTTATCAGGAGAACCGCTCTGCTTTCATTTATACCGGAAAGTAAGTCGCTAGGCCATTTGGAATGTGCTAATGTAAGTACAAAATTTAAGTACCTGCTGAATATTCTGCTTGCAAAATAATTGGCACTTTGACACCCCTCAGACTCAGTACTTCAGGTTTCTTCCAACCACCTGTAAAGGATATCAAAGTAACATAGAATGCGCACGGAACTGTCAATCCAGCAATGCAAGTTAATCACTCGGAATACCACGCAAGTAAATTGAATTGAGGACAGAGTTCAAACTGAGAAACACCCCCTACTCCAATTCAATGAATTTTACACATTCCACGTATTTCAATCGGTTCATTTAGTCTGCTTTGCAGTAAAAATGCTAATTCGCAGTCGTTCGGGAATTGTGTGACCATATGAGGCACGCCAGTGCGCAAGTTCACAGGATTTTGGATGAAATCAATTCATTTTAGTCCGCACAGTTTTCACAATATCTCATACAATGCCATTGTCATTCAACCTTCACTTAACTCTCATGAAAAAATCTACCAAATGTTCGCACTAATTAAAATATCAAATCCATCAAAAATGTATTCAAATTCGTGTGGGAAGTCTCACACGATACAATTAGCTGCAGTGGAAAGCAGGTCCATGGGCACCAAGCTACATAGTGACAACATTTTTCCCACATGCCAAAAGACCATTCAGGATGTTTTTGGTATTCCAAGACCTCCTTCCTATAGGTGTTCGTATGAAATTGGTCTTATTACTGTGAACGTACTATCCTATAAGGACATCATAGGTGCTTTCACAAAAATTCTCTGATTTCTCAATAGGTGCAGACTTCAATTCTGGAGTGATCTCGAAAGTCATCCATCATTTCACGGTTAAGATGATACTTAGATGCCAGTTGGATGCACTAGACGAAAAGTGGGTGGAAGACGGATGAACACAAGATACAGATGGATGAAATCTGGACGGAAAGGTACAAGAAAGCAGGAAGACAATAAACGAAAAGGTGTTAGAAGTTAGTAGGATGTAAGCTGGATGAAAGCTGGACAATTATCATACTACTTTCCAACCACGCACAGACAGGGTTGAGCTTGTACCCTTACGAGCGCAGCAGTACAAGAACGACGCCCCGATCTGCAACGTGAACCTCTTGTCCAGTTTCATGCCTTTTATCGCAAGCTCCTGCATCGCACTCAGATTCTCTTCCGTCGCAGGCACCATCGCCTGCATCAACCTCGACGAGAACAAGTCGCATGTGAACTTCACTCCCTCTTCCTCCGCCATTTTCTTGAACTTGTCCCCCGTCTTCTTCACCTTCTCCGATGGGAAATAACATAATACCTGGCATGACGGTTTGTCCATCGCACAATGCTCTTGGGATAGCGTTGTAACCGGTGGTGACTCCGAGGAGATGCAGGGAGAATGACCCTCAGATGATGGCTCGATGTATCCGTTTCGCCTGTATTGCAGTTCACTCGGTCCCGTCGGTACTGCATTCGTTAAACATGCTGGGGATCCCGGCATGGAACCAGCAGATATGGGTCCCGTGGTTTATGCTGGATTCTCTGGAACTGGCGGAGGTGCAGCGGACGAGCTATCGACCTGGAAAACTGCTGCCGTTCCTGTGGAATCTTGGTGACTTTGAAGTATTCTGAGAAAATACGACTCTAAAAACTGCTGCGTTTCCAAACGTTCATTATCTTTTCTCCGGAGTTTGCGTGCTTCCGCGTCGCTCGCTCTGTTCTTCGCTTTTTTGTAACAGCAATGCGAGAAAATAGCAGTAGTGATAAGTAACATACTCGTAACGAAAATTTCGGCAACGACGTTCAAGGAGAGATCCCCGTAAATTGGACTTGTTAAAAAGCTATAAAGTCATGTCGTCTTAGCGGCCTCCGGTGCTGTAACATCGGCTAGCAGTCCACGAGCCGATGTCTTAACGGCAGTTTCCTCCTTCGAAACTCCGATGGGTTCGCCGAACCCGTGGCCATGGGGGCTACCCATTGTTCCGTACCTTCGCAGAACACGTTTTACAAGTATTATATCAGCAGTTTGCCTATACCTAGTTCGACGGTAACTTCATCATCATAGCTAAAAGAGCGGTTGCGCCCGATGTACTTAAGATCCACCAAGCTCCTATCGAATTGCGCACCACTGCATGAAGTTTCAAGCTTACACGAGATGTAAATATGGGCAGTAGAGACATAATCGAAGGTTGGAAACCAAATGACTCAAACTCGCGCCTACATCTTACGTACAACACGACATCCGCATCAAACTCGATCCTATCTAGAGATTTGAAGTAGACAGATAGCTAGATGTAAAGTATGCGACGAGAGATCTAAATGCATGAAGTTCAGACCCATGACCGCACTAGCTACACCAACGGATATTGAATTGGCACTGGGAAATGAAGAAGATGAGCTTTGCACACTAAGGATGATGAAGCTCCAACCTTCGTACAGTATCAACACAGTGAGCTTTGAATTTAAATACCACACCTTCAAAAACGTGGCCAAAACATATTCAGATGAACCATAATGAAAGACTAACAAGCTACCAAGCTAGTCGACAAGATCACCAACCACAACGGACGTAGTGAAAAACGTTTAGGCTGTTCGGCTCATTCTCTTGCATCCCACTTCTCAGAGGAAAAATCACGCAGATTCTCTCTCCACAGAGCTTGCAGTCACGTTATGAAAAAGCGAAGTTATCAAAAGTCGAAATCGACTTCGAAAGAGACGAATAGGGTCACGGAAACACATAATTCACGGCCATAAAACTGCTGACTCCAAATCCGCTTAGTGCGTGTTTGCATATGTATACCTTTCGTACCCGAGGATGATTCCTAGCACGACCAACCCGTTCCTACATCACAAAACCGCACTCGTCAGAAAGACACTACCTCCGAAACCACAACCACAACTTTGCTCAGTCCCGGAGAAGACTGCTGCATGATTCCAAAACCTCGCTTTCTATAGGACAGTTCCTAAAAGGTTCCATTGCCTTAATAACTATATCGGACCAACACTTGGAATTGAAGCAAGAGGTGGTTGGAAAGTGCATGAAGCAAGGACCAACCGGACGCGTTCACCCTTGAAAGAATTACGCAAGACTGGCGGAAACAGGAAAATCAGCCGATTGCAAACCCTCCGATAAGCCCGACACCTTTTTATATTAGAGTAAGCAAACCTACAGTGGCATGCAGAACGACCGCCTTGGAAACCCTAGTTGCGTAGTCGGACAGCTCCTCATCCCAGAACGGTAAGCACGTTCATCCAAATAACTATGGGAACGCGATGGGCTCGAGATTTGGGGAACGCTATGGGAACGCGATTTTGGTGCCACCGCATAGGCGCCGCACACTGCGGTGAAGGGCTGTAAGGGGGTTTTATCGAGATTTTAGCCTTGTTACCTTGAATTTGGAATGAAATTTGCAAGAAGAAATCTTTTTGTGCTCTATTTCTTGGAAATGAATCTTAACATTCAATAATCATTCCAAGTTTTAGGGCATTTGAGTTTCAAGAATATTGTAGAGAAGGATTTTAATTTTTTTTTGGGTGGTGATTGGCAAGTTTATTTTAATTTAAATTGAAAATGCTACAAGCTTTTACTCTAGAGGAGCATTTTTACCAAGAGCATAGATGTCAATATTATTCAAAGAGGGGATCTCTGTAGACATAGTTGGTAAAAAATATTCATCAAGTGTACAAATTTATAGCATTTTAAAATCAATTAGTTCCGTTAACACTAAATTTCATTTTTAGTGTAGTGAGCCCCCAAGAATAGCACTCAAGTAACTACACCCAAATACATTTGAATAAGAAATTGAGCATTGTTCCTGTAGGTGGTTACAAGAAATAATTCTCCTTTATTTTTGTCCCCTTGGCCTCGGACATATGGTTTTTCATTCATAACTTGTGCGTTTCATGTTTGTTTTCTATGAAATTTGAAATGAAGGTACATGTGTTGGTTGTAGACATTGAGTAACGTTTTTCAATGTTTTTCAATTATTTTCTTATTTTTAAATTGCCTTGTAGTGGATGTTTACCTTGGCCATTTTTTGAAGGGAGTAGTACTATATTTTACCCAAAAATGAGAATTTGAAGGTCAAAATTGGGGGACGGAGACTTCTACTAAAGCTACAAAAAACTTCAAAGATATTTTCTAAAAATAGTAAAGTGTCCACCTTCCACATGTATTCAAAGTGCACTAACTTTGCACACATGATGATAACACAATTTTTTTCCTGAAGATGCAAATGGTTGAGAAGGACTAACTAAAAGGAGAATCTTCAAGTTAGGAAATATGGTACTTATTTTTTATTTTTTCAAAGTTTTTACTATTTTCTAAAAATAAAATTTCAAAGTATCTTTTGGGGGGAATTTTCTATCACTCTTTTTTTTGCATAAGTTTTGGAGATAAATTTTTCTGGGCCTCAATTTTCACACACATATTATTTTGGATTCTTTAAGAATTATCCAGAATTTATTTCATTTAAAAAAAATTATAACAAAAGTTACAATATTCCCTGAAATAGGCCATTTTGAGACAAAATGGTAGGTGTTTCTTGCAACAACCCCTATTCTTAAATTTTCCTATTTATTGATGAAAGACAAGAGACTATTTTAGATTTGATTCTTATGTATTTTTTTGGAAATCATAAGAATAAACTCTTAATTTTTGAAGTGTTCAAAATAGATGTACTCCAAAGTATCCATAGGCTCACACAAGCAAAGGCTATAAATTTTCGGCAATAATAAGTAGGGGACTAGTATTTGGTTTTAGAATGGGATCACAATTATATGCAAGTACCAAAATTTTGGAAAATTATATTGGAAAGTTCATTAAAATGACATCATTCCATGCACCATTTTCAAATTGTGTGGTCGAAATTATAAAAGTGACATCTAGGACAAGTGTACATTTTAAATTGGGTGGTCTAAACTGTGAAAGTGTCAAAGTTGTAGAATGGCACAATTTTAACAAAATTCACTATTTATGCAAATTTGTGCTAGAGTCACTAATATGGTATTTTGTAGTTTTTATATATAAAATGAATATTTAAAATGTTTTTGTACCATTGTTTCAAAACAATGAGATCATCAACCAACTTCTATCTTACTTTCATTTATAGTCATCCAAATGTTCACACTAATTAAACTATACTCATCCCAAATTCCAAAATACATAATCTTAAACCTTATGAGACTACTATTTATTATTGGGTATTGTTTTTATTCTACATTGTTAACAAGAATTATTTTTGTTGTATTTTAGTGTATTTTTAATAATGTTTGGTTATTTATAAGTGTTTTTTGTAGGCATTATGTTATAGAGACATTTAAATGGATTTTGGTCTACTTCTCTGAATTTTCTAACTTTTGATTGATTATTCTTTGAGTTTCAAGTGTTCTATAGTTTTCAGGTTGGTTTGAATGGATATTTCTTTGAAATGGCAATATTCCACAAGCATATATGCAGATTTATGCAATTGCAAGTTAATAGCCATGGGATCAATGTATCATCTTGAGGTTGATTTTTTTACCAGCATTTATTTCATCATAGCATCTTCTGTTTTGTAGGTCATGAAGAGTTTATGTATTTTCCATATTGAATGGTCGCTAGTACAAATCCATACATTACTGCAAATAATGTTGTTAAACACAATTTTCAACATGATTTGAGGTGAGCAGTGTAAAATGAAATCAATACATTATATGGGTTGAAATGGTAGGCACTGAATAAAAATAGAATGGACTTTTAACATTCCCTTGTTAACTATGTAACAACTATACTAGTTGTAACATCCACATTTGATTCAATGTCATGTATCAAATTAGCATTTTCATGTTTACAAAGTGGTTGATGTTTTAACCCCTAAAGGTATTTGACTATGTTTTCACCGAAAACGCTCCAAAACTGTCATCTCTAGTACAAGTACCAAATCTTAGAAAAAAATACATTTTTGGACTATTGTAACCGTAGGATCTTGTAGTACACTGGTTTGGGAAGATATGGAAAAAATTTCAGAAACTTTCACCGTTTGGATTGCAAGATATTTGCATTTGAAGTGACAAAAAGCCATTTTTTGGCCCTGCGAAAATCCGGGCAGCTGCACTTCACAATTTCAGAGCATTATGAAAAAAATGTCCAAAATGGTTGTAACTCTTTGGATTCATTCTTCAAGTCATATTGGCTACATGCTTGAAAAATTTTAGATCATTTGAAATTGTACAACATATAGGAAAATAATGGTAAGTAGAAAGAAGTAGAGAATGATTCAAAATACTAAATTGTTAATAATTTATTTATGGAATTGAAAAATGTCAATCCCAGTGGTTAAATTGTTTTAATAAACAATCTATACCTCACGTTTTTATTTTTTTCCAAAAATATTAATAATTGAGTTAAATAAAGGTCTTCAAAGTTTATTTTAGAGTAGAGATTCCATTACTACCCACAGACTACCCATAACTAAAACTCTTCATAACTTTCATCTCATAAATTAAAATGGAATGATTCAAAGCTTTCTTTATATATGTAAATCAAGAAAATAAATTTAAAATTTTTATTTTAAAAAAAATGACTTTTAAAGAAGTTTTTTTGCTGCCCGGGCTACCCGCCAAGCAATGAAAACAACATATCATATAATAACTTTTTAACCATGTATTCAAAAGTTATGAAAATTGTTGGGTCTTAAAGCTACTCCTCAGGCACATGTTGTGTGAAAATTTCAAAGAAAAAAAAAATTCCATTCATAATGAGCTGCCCGAAATCGCTATGTTGGCAAAAAACACCATTTGGTCATTTAGGGGTTAATGTTGCCTTATTAACTACACAACAACTTTGTTAGTTGTAACATCCACATTTGGTTCAACATCATCTATCACATTCAATGCCATTTGTCAAATTAGCATTTCTATGTTTACAAACCAATGGATGTTGTCAACCCCTAAATGTCTAGAATCTTCTCTAGAATTGACAATTTTAGAAAAATCATGAGAAAGTGTTATTTGGAAGAATATTTTGTAATTGATACACAAGTCAAAGTTGTAGATTCCATCTGTATGGTAAGATTCACCAATGCTATCCTCAATGTATTTTTTTATAAATTTTGAAAGGGAAATTTAAAAAAAAATTCTAAATTTGATTACTAGCAAAATATTATCATTTTTTGAGTAAAATTTGTTGGAGTGGATTTGAAACAAGGTTCTATTTTTTCATGGTGATTACAAGCTTGGCATAACTTTAGACCTCATTTAAGCATAGTATTTCTCTTTTAAGTAGTGAGGACTAGTAGGTACCCAATAATACCTACTAGGGCACATATACTCACGTGACATTAGTAAAACCCCATAATTAAAAGATAATAAGACCCATGAAGTAGTTGACATGATTGCTATTGGTTTTTACATTGTCATCTAAAGTAGAAGCACCTAAATGTGACACTTATTTTGGATCTCTTGATATGGAGGGTGTGTACAAGGAAAAACAATGTGCGTGTGTTAAAAAATGGTTTAGGAAACCAACAAAATTGGTTTCGTCTTTTTCTGAGCTTGTATGAATATTATACGAATTTTTGAAAAGTACTTCGTAGATGCACCTACTATGGACACTAGACTAACACCAAAGTAGGCATGGAAACACCTAAAAACAATACTCTCTAAACTTGGATCAAGTGTAGGTGATTGGTTGCTTCTTAGAAGAGTGACAACTTCTTGGAACCCCACTTGTTTACTTTGGGTCCACAAGCGTTTGGATTTAGGTCATTTTTTTTTGGTTTTTTTTGACACAAATGAAACGGAATTTCATTGCAGGGGATAAAAATACAAAGCCACCAGCCACGCGTAGCCTGGTGGGACAAACCCAAACCCACAAGACAGACAAGCAGCAGGCATGGCACAGAGAGGGGCCAAGAGGCCTCCCACGGCCGATCGACGCAGGCCAAACTACCGCGCGCTGGAGCAGCTCACCGCCTTCACGGAGGTTGGAAGACAAAACCTTCTCGAGGCCCGGAAGCAACCCACGTAGGCTGCCCATTCTCCCATTGTGCGAAGAAGCCAAATTTGCACCTTCACCGCATAAAGGCATTCATCAGTCGCTGTTGAGTTTCTTGTGCTCGGGGCTTCTTCTGATTAACGAAGGCCCATTCAGCCCGGCCGTAGTCCAACAGCCCACCTCAAATCTGGCCTAACAGCCGGTCTACTGACCACCTTTGATTATTAAAGACAAAGTTGTTTCTCTGTATTCATAGGCTCCACATCACCATAGTGCGAATTTTGAGCCACACCTGCTTGACTTGGTTAAACTTGCGTGGGATACGACCCGAGAAGATCCCTTGTTTCCAGGTAAGGGGGCGCCAGGGCCCTTGCGTGGCGCGGCCTATCAACATCGCGTTTAAGATGTGGTGTAGATAAACTTTTTGGGTTAGATTTCGAGCTTTTTGAAGATAAAGACAATTAGACAAAGTTAAAGTAATTAGAAATAGAAATGAAGTGTGAACTGAGACAAATAGACAAGTAGTTAGCGGAATGACTAATAGACAACCAGTTAGGGTTAGTGAAGGCAGTTAAGGACTATTAGACCAGGCGGTTAGCCTCAGTTAGTTACAATCAAGAATTGTATAAGACTAATTGACTGTCGTTCTTTTCTCTCTCTTTCAGGCTTGCAGTGATTGCATTGCCAATTTTGTATTTGTGCATTTTTTAATATAAAGCTGTCTATTCGTCTATTTTTGAGTGTGCAGCTAGGGATTGGCTTTTGTAGGTTTTGTCTAATTGTCAGTGATTTGCTTGTCACTTTGTTATTTATTTTATTGGAGCAGTTGCCAGTGATTGGCTTTGTCTCCTCAGTCTTCTTTCTTTCTTTTGTATGACAAATCGTCTTTTATATCCAGTGCTTGGATTACATTTAAGAGACTGTCAATTAGCCTGTGAAAGATGTTGATGATCTGGAGATGGATCTGTGTTCGAAGTAAATGGTGACTGTCAAATGGATTGTGACTACGGCGGTGGTTCAAGGTCAAGTTGTCTGCAGATGAGTGGAAGGACAAATCGACAGGAGCTTCGGGCCGTGGAAAGAGAAGGCCAGTTGACAGTAAGTTAACTAATTTGATAAACTCATACTGAAAATTCATTTCTTTTGATCTGTGTCAAATTGTCCAAAGATCTTTTTGCTATTACAATAGTCCAATGGTCTTAAGAATAAAATTTATAAGTTAGGTTGAGCCAAAGATTGGCAAAGTTAATATTTGATTTAAAGTCAAATTGTCAAAACTGTGAGAGTTTATTTAATGAGGATCTATATAATTGAGTCAAGTAGTCCAGTGGTCGAGTTTGCCAGAGATTGGCAGGGTTATTATGTGAAGGACAATTAGCCAGTGATTGGTATAAGTATATTTTTTTTAAGTTGGAACTTAAGTCGATTCGACCATTGAGTTTATCAATTGTGATTAAGATTAATTTGGTATATGTTTGTGATGTCAAATGGACAGTGTAGTTTCCTGTGAAGAGTGAGACTAAGGAAGAAAGTGTAGAAGTCAAATAGTCCTTAATTTCTAATGTGGTTATGTGAGCCAGGGTTTGGTGTTTGGTAATGAGTCTATTAGTCTGGGATTGGTCAATCTCATTTCCTGATTGAAGCATGATGGTAATTATTCAGTATGAACTGGGAGATAAATAAATTATTTAGAATGGTTCAAGATTGTAAACAATTGTCTAATTGTCTGTGTTACATTGGGTGTCGTTGTAGTCAATTTGTCTGTGGAAGTTTATATTGAAATAATTTACGATATCACTAGACTAAAGAATCAGACAAATAGCCAATTGATTACAGATAAGTGATGTAAGACATTGATAATTTGTGGGAGTTCGATAAGTGCAGGAACAAGGAGCGCAATTTTGTGTCCTTACTATGACTTAATAAGGAACTTGATTAATTTGACAATTTGCCATAGATAAAACTTTCGTGTAATTGTTTTGTTAATCTTGTGTGGGAATTTTGGACCAATTGACCATTTGTTTGAGATTGATGAGATTAGCCATGAATTAG
Source organism: Straminergon stramineum (assembly GCA_963920665.1). NCBI lineage: Eukaryota > Viridiplantae > Streptophyta > Bryopsida > Hypnales > Calliergonaceae > Straminergon > Straminergon stramineum. Next base: position 7,172,394 of record OY987268.1, read on the forward strand.
TATAGTAAGACCAGTTGACAAATGACTATTTGACAAAGTAGATAGAAATCTTGTTAAATTGTAAATGTGCACTGTGGGACTTGGTCCAATTGACATATTAAAGCTATGAACTAAAGAAAGAAGGGAAATGATTATTTGACCTGAATCAAAGGATTCAATTCTTACCTTTGCATACTCTGCATACTGAGACCAATTGACATCACTGACTGTGATTTTGCATATTACATGTGGTAATTAAGTTAGTAAATAGTTACTGGACTAATTGACATTCCACTAAAAAGAAGTAATTAATGAAGATGTATTTATACAAATATGTATCGTGGGTTGATTAAGTTGATAGAACAGGAGCCATGACTAATTGACATATCCTGGTCTATTTGACATTTAGAATTCTAGTATAAGATTGTGACTGTAGGTCTATAGCATTTTTCATGGTTAATGGACTGGTATTCGTATAGGTTAGGATGATGAGTACATTCATACACCATAAACGCCTTAATAAAGAACTTTTATACCTTTATTTATAAAAATGAATATTAATCCTACATAAAAGTGACCTTAGATACAAAACGATAGACTATTTGACTATTCCTCTAATTAAAGAACCACCACTAAGTATTTCCTTGGGGTTTTGTTCCCGAGTGAAATGAAGTACTACATGTGGATCCCCCACTGCCAAGCTAGCTGAGCCGAATGACATTCCCAAAATTGGTGGAGGATCGATTCCTCCATACACCGTGGACACACTTCGCATCTCGTGTCGATGTCCCTATCGATCCTACCTCTCCACTAATTAACACCAACTGCTCGGTGCCATACAAGCCAAAGAAGTCCTACTTCTTTGCGGGTGCGCTCAGGCGGCCAAATCGTCTTCCATTGCAGCTCGAAGTCTTCTGGGAAGACTCCTCCCCATTTCCTAATAACTGGATTTGGCACCTGGTGACCTGTCATCAGGAGGTTGCGTCCTAGCTTCGAGGTGTATTCAAGCATCAGTGTAGTTTGTGCTCCGAAGTGCCATGCAAACTTCCCAGGATCCCACCGCAATTGGTCCACGCGGCCGTAAAATAGCCTGACTATTTTTTTCTTTGGACCTCTTCTAATGGGCACCACTCTCACTCTGTGAAAGACACCAATGATGCTCGCGTCCTTGACTCTGCCTCTTATGGTTGGGATTGGGTGTAGAATGCTAGCCCGGGGTAATACAACAAAGTTGGGGTCCTCCCACGTCTGGGGCCAGCTCTGTGCTTGTCCGGCTATTTGGGCGGTTTCCTAATCCGGCACTTGGACTACCGCCTCGGGGAGACTATCTTCCGCCCCTAGGTACCACCCGATCCACTCACCAACTTTTGCATCTGGGCAATAAGGGTCCCCACTGCCTTTGGAGTGTGGTCATGGCCAATTGCCAAGCCCCCGCCTCTTCTAGGAGTAGACCGAATTCCGCCTCCCCCTCCTCAACTAATAGGAGCCGATCGCCCCTCCACACATCTCTTACTTGTTTCAACCCTTTTCTGTGCAGTTGAGCTGCCCTATTCTTCGAGAAGCTTGGGCCTATCAGAGGGGCGAAAGTCGACCACCACAGTGATTCGGAGCCCACCTCTTCCGGTAGTTTGGGTCAAGCTGGAAGTAGCTTGGGCTACAGTTTCCGCTAGGAAGACCCTACTCTATTCCACACTGTTGAGCCTTTCTTTGCTTAGAAGTGGTTCAACGTGAAGTAATTCATACTCGGGCTCCACATGCCCCCAGTGTAAGGTTGAAAGTGGTTGAGCCTGTACCGAAGCAAAATGTGGAGGTTGGAGTTACCAAGCTTGCAAGCTTTGAGGATCCACTTTGTCATCAAGGCAGTTAGTGCATCTGGCGGGTTGATCATGTTAATCCCGCCTTTGTCTTTGGGTTGACAACATTGAATCCACGCCACCTTTGTCCGGGCCCAGTGTAACGAGCCAGACCACATGAAGCTTTGAGTCGACGATGTCACTCTCTTGATCCCTGCTTGTGTCCCGCCCCATATCGCTACAAAGTAAAACGTGGAGGATAAGAGAATGCAATTGACAATGACCCCACGGCCTGTGTAATTAATTTGAGCTGTGCTCCAATACTTAAGCTGTTTGAGCATGCGGTCTTGCAAGAAGTGGTCGACTGATTAGGCGGAGAGACTCAACCCGAATGGAGTTCCCAGTAATTTGCTCACGCTGGCTTCATCGGCCCATTCTATGTTTAATTGGTTCGTCCATTGTGGCCTGGCTTTAGCCACTCCACCCCGCCAATATCCGCATGACTTGACCGAGTTCATGATTAGCCCTGACGCTAGGCAAAATTGGTTCAGCAAAGTCACCGCTGCCGAGACAGAGCTCTCCATTCCAAGAAGAGTAAGCAAGGTGTCGTCGGCATATTGGGCTATCACCTGCTAACGACCCCCCCTTGGCAATTGAATGCCTTTCACTAGGCCCGCCTCGACTCTTGCCTTTATCGTAGCGTTCAGGGCCTTTGCAACAATCAAGAAGAGATAAGGGGCTAATGGGCAGCCCTGCTTTACCCCTCTCTCAATTCGAAATTGTGGCGATTGAGAGCCGTTGATGGTAACCACAACTTTCGTGTCTTGGAACAACATCTTTGTCATTCCAATGAATTCCCCAGGTATTCCCATTGCCTCCATGGCTTGGAACAAGAATGCCCAATCAACCATGTCGTATGCTTTGGAGAAGTCAAGCTTCAGAAACACCAAGGGTTGTTTTGTATGTTCCGCCCACGAGATTGTTTCATGTGTCAAGAGTATGTTATCTAGGATGAATCACATAGGTAGGAAAGCAGACTAGTCGAAATCAATTACCTCCATTAGTATTGGCTGGAGTCGTAATTGAAGGGCCTTAGCATATAGCTTGTATGCTACATTGAGAAGAGTTATGGGACGCCAGTTGGTTAAGTGGCTCCTCGACTCTCCTTTGTAGAGGAGTGAAATAAGCCTTGTAGTGACTCCTGGCAGTAGCTGCCTACGCTACACTACTTTGATAATCATTTCCCAATAATCAACCCTAATTATGTCCCAGAATTTTTTGAAGAATTCAGCGATGACTCCGTCGGGCCCTGGAGCCTTCCCGTAGTCTAGGCCTTGAACTACTATGTCAAGTTCTTCCAGGCTGATCGGTTTATTGAGTGAGAGCTTCATTGCCTCCATCAATTTGTCTTGGAGGTTCGACAGTACGCTGGCAATTGCTGCTTGCTTCGGTAGGCTCTGACACGGTGTACAGGTTGCCATAGTATTTCGAACAGATTGCTTCCAGGCTTTGCTGTTCGCAGTGGATACTCCCTTCCTCATCCTCCAATTCTGTTATAATCGAGGCTCCTGAGTGGGCTTTGGATGCCTTGAAAAATTCCTTTGTACAGGCATCCCCTACCTTCATCCACTTGACCCAACTCCTGATCCTTTGTCCTTCCGCCAGGTGTTTTTCGAAGGCGGTTAACTGCTCGTTTAGGTCTCTGATCTCCGCTTGAATGTCTGGGTTTTGTGGGTCGCCCTGAAGTACCACTTGTTGCTCCGACAGTTTGCGTTTTTTAGGTGTCGTAAGTAACTCCTGTTACATTGGGTGCTTCTACCTTAATGAATTCCAAGCCAATACCCTATTTTGCAGTTGGAGTTCACACCTGCTATTTGAGGACTATCATAATTTCAAGGGTCTCAAGAATTAACTTATCATGACTTCGGTGACTTGACTTGACTACTTCAGGTTCCACTTACACGGACAACTTTATTGCTTTGACCATGTTGGATTGTTGCAGCAGCGACCTTCAGCTCAGTTAGCTCTTTCTGGTGACTTCATGAAATTCTGTATGGAGCTCTTTCTGAAATTCTTGTGCTCAAGGTGCAGGTCTGTATTAATTTTTATTTTTATTTTTTTGAAACAATTAAAAGGACTTCATTGCAAAAGGGTTAAAATACATACCTACTAGCCACAAGTGGCCTGATGGGGAACCAAACTAAGGTAGGAGGTGCAAATTCTACCCATGCTCCAAGAACTATTCTTAGAGACAATTGGTAGTGTCTTCTAGTCTTTTAGTGCTTTTTCTTTCAATTGATCTCACATGGCAAGAGATCCTTGATCAATGAAGAGAAAAGTCTAAATTTGTGAATGTTTCTTGCTTGCAAACTTAACATAGACTAGTGCCAAAATTCCAATTGAATCGACTTGTTGAAATGACATTTTTGGAAGAATGTTGTTTCAACAAAAAAAACTGGTAGAATTGGAGGATATTGTTTCAACCAACAAATTGGGTAGATTTCAGAGGAAACAAATATTCCATAACTATTGCTGAGGAGAGATGGATTAGAGAAATAAATGGTGTAATTGTGGTTCTTGTTTTGGTATCATGCATCTTTTTTTCAGCTTGAGGATTTGGTAGTATGAATATGTTAGAGATTTGGACAAGAATCTAAAATCTACATTTTGGATAGATTTTGCTATAACTCAATTATGATTTCTCTTTGCTTGTCTTTTTCATTGCATACCTTCAATGACTTCCCCGCAACATCCATATGGCTTGGGATGGAGGACATTTTGGTCATCTGCACCTTATACACTTTCCCACATCTACCTTCAAAGAGTGATTTTGGCATCAATATCACTTTCACCATCTACAGAAGTCAATCTACAATACCTCTTGTGCCCTAGTCTATAATAATCGTCTCCAATGTGTATATCTATGGAGTTTGTTTTCGGCATGAATAAAAGTATTCATGGGACTCTATCTAAATCATTAGTAATTTTATAACTAGTTCTAGCTCTTTGACAATCAAATTGTAAGTATGAACTTCTTTCTTCATTTGGTAAGTGAAGGATGATAAGATATTGGTGGTCAACTACTTTGCCATTTTCTCCATCCATATCAAGTGATCCTACAACTCTATGTAATTGTTAAATTTCCCACTTACTTCTAGGGTCTTCCATAAAAAATTGGTCAAGGCATGGTAACCTTCTTCATTGTTAGATAAATATTCCATGCTTAACAATGCCAAACTTTGTTGATTGTAGTACTCAAGCCCTATTAATTTGTATTCGATTGCATACTTTTTCTTGGGCCAATTTGGGTTTGGAATCTTTTGCTTCTTTTGTCTTGACAATGAAGGGCTTGATAAACTTGAAGTCGTCAATGCATTTATTGTTAGAGGCCTTTCATGAAAGGTCTATTTAAGTCAACATAATGGGGATGAACCACTCCCTTCCAAAGCCATGTATGAAATGAATTCTTTGTGTGTGATTACCTTGGGAAAGCACAAATTATTTGGATAGAATGGATAGTAAAAAATCCAAAATTATTTATTTAAGTCATTTAGAAATTTTCAAAATAATTTAGGTATAAGACAACTTTTGGGTCATTGCAAGAAACACCTTGGTTTAGTATAGCGTTTTAGCAAAATATGGATTTTAGACCCAAGGTATTAGAAGGACTAGGTAGCAAAACAATATCAATAATTGATTGGAAAAATCAATAGCTAAAAGTATTGTTTTGAGTACTATGGACTACTTGTGCATAGTGAAATAGTACTACATGAAGGAAAAAAAGACAAATTGTCATAGATTGAAATTACTTACAATCTTGCATATAATGAGGTATAAATTAATAATAAATAGAAAATCATGAACAAAAAAGATCTAAAAATTGGACATTTGTGAGGACTTGCCATTGATCAAATTTCACCAAAACAAGGAAGTTGAAACCATCTTCAATAATCAAAAGTGGTCAAGCAAGGGAGCCCTTTTTGCATGGACTTTGAGGACATAAAATAATTATATCTTTTTAGATGCCCCTTGGTAGGCATACTACTACCTAATGTGGGACTAGGCACTAGAAGAAATTCTTGATAATTGAGCTAATGTGTTTTAGTTAGAAAACACGAAACTGAGTTGGAAAAAACGCAGTTTTGTAGTTTTTTGACTAAAAAACTGCAAAACTATGTTTTTTCCAACTCAATTTCGTGTTTTGTAACTAAAACACATTAGCTCAATTAACAAGAATTTCTTCTAGTAAGACCACCAAAATTTCAACTCTAGATCATTCAGATTGGATACATTGAACATAGTGAAAACTCATAAACCTCCAATTGTGACATATTATAAATATTCAATTATAATTTCTCAAAAGAATGATTTTTTATAAGAAAAATAAGAGATGTGAAAACCATCAAGTTGGACAAGTCCACTAATTATTTCATGTTCTTAGGACTTGGGATTCAAAAGTTCTAGCGGAAGAAGATAACATCACTCCAATTGTGATGGAGAGTAGAATTAGTGTTTCTTGCAATGACCCTCCTAAGCTATTTGCATATAGGTCAAACATCTACCAAAGGCATTAGATATTTGGGTAAAGAATTTATTTTATATTCCCTTACCAACTAACCTAACCACATCCATTGTCTATTTCTATGATTTATATATTACGAAAAATCGGTATAACTTAAAATTTCTTCTACACAAATTAGTTCTATTTGTGCATATGATACTAATTTATCAAGAAGTTACACCATTTCAAATTAATCCAAACTAAAATATGGATATATTTTTTTCATTTCTACAATTTTTATCGGTACCAACATTAAATAATTCACTCCATTAATGGGATAAATTAGTATATGGTACCCAACTACCTAGGTCAACAAGAAATAATTTTAAAACAAAATGTCAAAATTTTGGGAAAATTATTTTTTTGAGTTATAAATTTATTGTATACAAAAAACATGGATCTCGAAGGAACATTCCTATATTTAGCTATTGCCAATTTTATTTTCTAAATTTAATTAAATATTTAGTATGGAATGTGGATCCTAATAGTTGAGTATGGAAGTAGAAGCTCTTAGATTGAATTGCAACTCCCAAGCCCATGCTTGCACTATTTCATTTTTGAATTATGTGCATGTGAATATAATTGAAGGCAAGGTAGGAATTTTTTAATATTAATGAATTTCCTCTTGGATTTCGCAATGCTCATTTGGTTGTGTGAGCCTTTGAATTTTTGACAAATTGTCCTATGCAATGTTAAGGAAGGCCAATTTTCCAAATGATTTCACATAGGTAGCCTAATACTCCCTCTGTCTCAAAGTGATCTTTCTATTAGACAAAGTATTTTGGATCAAGGCAAAAAAATAACATTTTTAAAAACCATTTTGCATTGTAAGTAGTGTTTAGTGTACTCCAAGTGTCCTAAAAACTTTGAGTTTCAGAACCCTTGTCAAAGTGGAGTTCTGGAGTTGTAGAAAGTGGAATTTTGGGGGCATTTTCAAAGAGCACCACTTTAATTTGCCCATAAAGTATAATAGGAAGATCATCTTGGAAAAAAATTTGAGGCCAATGGGAAGATCATTTTGGGATAGAAGGAGTACATGTTAATTTTTTGTGAGAATCTAGATTTGAAAAGTCCTTAGATACTTAGACTCAACGAGTGACAATTTGACTTCGAAACCATTCAAGTTGAACAATTGTCTCTTTGGTTGAGGATATAGGCAAAACAATTTGGTAGTTTCCTCACACACACTCACAGTGTGTGTGCTTGTCAAATTGTTTTTTTGTAAAAGTGAACCCCTTCAAATAGTAATACAATTTGTCTTTTAACCCCTAGATGTCCAAAGTCATCTCCAAAATTGACAGTTTGAGAAAAATCATTATAAAGTGCTATTTGGAAGAATGTTTTGGAATTGGTATTCAAATAAAAGTTGTAGTTTCCATTTGTACGATTAGATTCACCAGAGCTATCACCAATGTTTTTTTATAAATTTTAAAAAGGAAAATTTCAAAATTCCTTCAAAATTCCTTTATAAGCAAAATCTTATCATTTTTTGAGTAAATTTTCTGGAATGGATTTAAAAAGACATTCTCTTCATATGGTGATTTTTTGAAATTTTTTTATTCTTAAAATCTATGACCTCATTTTTACAAATCCAATTTTTGAACTAGAGTCAACGCAATTTTGGCTTGGTCAACTACTTGACATACTTGCTCATTGGTAATTTTAGAAAAATATATACACTAGTAACACCAAATCCATCCTTCGAGAGAACAACAACTTAATAAAGTATCTCCACAAAATTAAGATAACTTTCATCCAAGTAGTAAGGAGGATGAAACCTGAGTTTCAATCTGTTCATTGTCCCAAAAATGGACGTTGGAGCACTTAGGGGTTAAAACAACTTGTCTTTTGCTCAATGTGAGTGGAATTGTTGTAATTAAGTGTGTGGATTTTGGTCATGTTGTTGTCCTTGGATGGATTGGCTGTGGGATTTTAATTGCATTTGTTGTGCATCTCTTGTCTATGAGACGACTTTTTCTAACTATGTTGAAGCTATTGGTCTCACTAACAAGTTGTAATTGAAGTTTGAATTAATCTATTGAGTGGATTTTTGTTTACATGTTTTCGGGTGACAAATTCTGTGCATGTGGAGGCTTCTAAGAATTGAATTTAGTATTCTTGAAAATTTGGAAGTTACGGAGAAATTGTAAAATTTATATTCCTATTGTATTTAGTGATGGAAGTTTCTTGGCAAGTTCAACTATGTTTCTTTTATAGCTCTAGGTGATTTGTGTGCACTGTAGTTAAGTTATCCCAAAACTAGCAAAAAGTGTATGCATGATGGCCATCCTACCACCTAAAGTAGTCAGAATATTTCCTAACATGGGTACAATATTTCCTAACATGACTAGAACATGAAGAATTAAAAAAATCACTTCCTTTGATGAATTTACACTAAAAAGCTAGAAATTCCTAAAACAAGCACTAATAACTCCATCACCTTCACCCAAGCTATTGATTTTGATCACTAACCAACCTAATGTTGTCCTAATCTTATTTATTAGAGAATGTCTATCATGGATTTATTTAAGACTGTTAGTAATGGATCATTTCCTAGGTGCTTGTCATGGATGGTTTGCCTATCTTAGGCAGGTTTACCTTAGTGTCCCTTGTATTTTTTTTTGAAACCTGGAGTTTATTCCAAGAAAAGACCAAGAACGAACGGCAGAAAGCCGAGGGCAAAGCCCTGGAGAAAAGGAGCCTACAAAACACAAAACAGACCGTGAAGACCACCTAAGTTACACAAAGGCCCCACAGATGGGTTTCCCAAGATGCTAGGTGACAACTCTATCTTGTCTAGAGCCAAAGAATGAGTTCCAGAGCTAGGTGTTGTCAAATTTATGTAGAAACTTGTTGGACTTGCTAGGAAACCTCTCACAGAGGATTGAAGTCCGATGCCATGCCGTTCATCCATGGTCAAGGGTTGCCTCCCAAATGAGTTGTTTCAACTTCATTCGTGACCATGCCTCTTGATTGAATACCCATGCATTCCTACCAAGCCAACACAACCACACTACTAATCCTCTAAGTAGAGACCATATTGGGGTGCCATACCTTAGTTTTTTCGGGAGACTTGAGCCCAACAGGCATTGTTGCCAGGTCAACTTGTGCCATGTTCCATCCACTGGCGGAACTTCCTATGAGAGGTAGAGGATTGTCAAGGCAAAATGTGAAGCCAATTGGCTTGGGGCACATTCAATAAATCTATGGAGGATGGTTTACTCCACTCCTTGATCACAGCACATACAGGTCACGTCGATCCCTGGGAATATTTGGGCTCTCTAGTTGTTCACTGCTACGGCCTTGTGGATCACCGACCACAAGTAGCCTGCTTCTTTTTGAGGACGAGTGTTGTGCCAGACATCATTCCATGGTAGTTGGTAGTGGATTGGTAGGACCCCATGCCACTTCTCTGATATTGACCTTCGTAGTTGAGCTCAGAATTTGATCAATTGTTTGCCCTTTTTAGCCATATATGAATGCAAAGTATCTTCGTTCGTCCACCCCCAGTGGCCGGGGTCGAATTGCAGGTCTCTTATTGTGCTTGCGAATACACTAGAAGAAAATCGTGTCCACCACAACCAACTGAAATGCAACTATATGTCCTATGCAACTGCCCTACAACTACAACCCTCTATATTTGCACCAAATTTGATATATACATTACTGTAGTTGCAAAGTAGTTGTAGATTGAAGTTTCAAGTTGCATGTAGTTGCAAAGTAATCGTAGATTGAAGTTTTGGGTTACAAGAATGTAACAACATAATTACTATGATTTATTCTACATCCAATATTCATCACAATTGTCGACGTGGATAACTTTACGTTCTATAAAGTTTAGTGTGTCAAACTACAATTGCATATAATCTGAATTTGACTTGACTACAACTACACTGCAACTAAAATGCAACTAGATTGCAACAAGAATGCAACTAGAGAACAACTAGAATGCAACTAAAATAAGACTAAAAAATAAATAGAATCAAGTTTTATATTAATTGTCCCATATCAATTGTCAAGAGTACCATTAGATTGAACAGATAAGAATTGTAAGTTATATCATGTTTACATAATGAAGTTTGATAATAGACTTTGTAGATTTCTACAACTTGTAGATATCTACAAATGTTTAAAGTATAAGAAATTTTAAAACTTATGAAATTTAAAGTTTCATAAACTGGTGAAATCTATTCAATATCAATATTTGAATTTGGTCATCTAAAAAAAGCTAAATGTGAAGTTGCAAATGAGTTACAAACAAGTTGCAAATGAGTTGTAAATGAATTGCAAATAAGTTGCAAACTAGTTGCAAACGAGTTGCACAAAAATACTTTCCACGTCAGAAGAGTTCATCGATGAAGTTCCACGTAGGCTGTCCAAAAAAACCCAATCTTGTCAACTTTTGCAACTACATTGCAACTGGTGCAACTTGTCCACTGCAACTATGAGCTCCAAATTGTCACCCAGTTGCAAATGTCCGGTGCAACTACAAAACTAGTTGCTAATTGTAGTCGCGGAACTCCTGATTTTCTTCTAGTGATAGGAGGAAGGCTTGTACTGCTGGATTGGAGCCTTGTGCCACAATCACCACCAGGACCCTTTGTAATACACCTCTGTGGACTTCCATTCCAAGTTTTCTGGGTCTCAATAGCATCAATGGTTGTCCAATCTCAAAACTTGGTTGTAGCCAGTGTTTTTTTTCCGGCAATTTGTCGTCAATTTGCACCAAAATATTGGGCCCTGCACCAAGCCTATAGAACATAAATAGTAAAATTTTGGATGAAATCGCCAAAAAACTTCAAATGGAAAAAAAATCTCGGATGAAATCGCCAGATTGTGGATGAAAATAGAATTATGGATATGTGATATGTGCTAATGTAATATTTTTTATTCACTATGTGGATGAATGTTGAAATTTGGGGCACCACTATAACATCTAATATCGCCACTTTGGCACTTCACCAAAAATGAAAAAAAAAACCCTGGTTGTAGCACCTCTAATACGAGATCCTCTACTTGACCAGATAGTACCCTTGTATTGGTTTCACTACACAGGCCATATTTTTTTAATTTTTTTAATTTTTTGAAAGAAATGAAATGAGATCCATTGCAAAGAAAAAAGAGTACAAACTCGCCAGCCACAAGACATGACCCAAGGATTCTAGACAACGCACATGCCATATTTTTTTTTTTTAAACAAATGAAACGAAATTTCATTGCAAGGGGTGAAATACAAAGCCACCATTCACAAGTGGTTTGGTGGATAGGACAAGGACTAACACTGACCGGACAATAGACCCGACAAAGGAAGGGGGAGAATAAAGGAACGCAATATAGGGAGGGGCCTTGAAGTTGCTCACGGCTTGCAGATGAAAGCAGCCCCCAACTATGTCGGGGTTGGAGTTCACAGCAATTGGAAAACAAAGCTATCGCTGGGTCCGGAGCTTGACCATTGGGGCTAGTCAGCAAACATAGTAGCAAAGAAGTCGAATTTGCACCTTTGCTTGATAAACGCATTGAGCAGCTTATTGTTGGGGGTGAGCTAGTTCTTCTATTTGCTGATGACAAATGCCCATTCACCCCTGTTGTAGTTGATGAGTCCTCGCCAAATGTGCTGGAGCAACTGAGCTGGGGACCACTCCACGTCATTGAATTTTTTATCATTCCTTTGAATCCAAAGAGTCCACATAACTGTTGTGCAAACCTCCATCCATATTCTTTTGACTGAGTTGAATTTTTGCAGGATGCCAACAGAAAAGATTCCTTGGTGCCAAGTGAGTGGTTGCCAAGGGCCTTTAGCTATCTTTCCAACTAAAAGCCCATTCAAAATGTGGATGGCCCATAGCCAAGCAAGTTGAGCCAAATAACATTCCCCAAAGCAATGAAGGATGGTCTCTTCTGAGCGTTTGGGGTAGATTGGACAACGGGTGTCAATTTTGTTGTTGATTCTTCCTCTCTAGTGATTAACTGCTATTGCCTTATGCCAGATGAGCCAAAGTAGCCCTGCCTCTTTTCTGGAACGCTCTGAGGGCCACACGGTCTTCCATCTCAAACGAAAATCCCTTAGAAGGGCACCTCCCCACTTCTTTTCAACTAGATTAGGAACTTTATGGCGCTTCTTCAACATTTTACGATCCATATGGGCTGTGAAATCCATGAATGAAATGCTCATGCCATCATCCTTCCACTCGAACTTCCCAGGGTCCCATCCAATCCGATCGATCTTGTTGTAAAAGAAGTACACTGAAGTCTTTAGGGGGCCTCGATGTGCTATCATCACTCTGACCCGATGGAAAGTTCCAATTGACAAATGGCCTTTCTCTCTTCCTTCTCCTTCCTTATTGACTTGCAATATTCTTGTCGCTTGAAGGACTGAAAATCCCTACCCGATCTAGTGGGAGGGCTAGATAGTGGCTGGGGGGCCGATCAGGATGACGCTTCCAACTAAGAGAAGAATAACAGTTTGCGGCAAAGGATCTCTAGGACAGGGATACCATTCGACCCATTCATTTCCTCTTGCGCGTGGAAAATCATGGGTGAGAAGTTTGCTCCACTGCGCCCTAATTGTTGAGGTAGCTATCTGCGAGGCCCCAAATTCTTGTGATTTCAGGCCGAATTTTGTAACTACCTTTGGAGTAGTTAGTAACCGGGCGTCAGTTTGGGTGTCTCTGATCTGTTTCAAACCACTGTGATGGAGTTGGGTTGCCCTTGACTTGGAGAATCTAGGACCAATGAGGGGTAGAAAGGGAGACCACCAAAATGATTCTGCCCCAACTTCCTTTGGCATCGTGGGCCATACTGGGAGAATTTCATGTCGAAGCTTTCTCCAGGCAATACCAACCCTATTCCAAACCGATGATCCCTTGTGTGCTTGAAAGTGTGGCAAAGTAAAGAATTCTAGACTTGTTGCCCAACATCCTCCAGTGTAGGGTTGGAAATGGGTAAGTCTATATCGAAGTAGGAAGTGAAGGTTGGAAGTTCCTGGTTCACAAGCTTTGAGAATCCATTTGACCATTAGGATTGTGAATGCATCCTGTATGTTGATCATGTTAATTCCCCCTTCGTCCTTGATTTGGCAGCATTGGATCCATGAGACTTTCGCATGAGCTCGATGGAGGAAATTGGACCACATGAAGTTTTGTGTGATTGAAGCTACTTGTTTGATACCTGCTTGGGTGCCCCCCCAAAGTGAGACAAAGTAGAAGGTAGAAGATAACAACACACTATTCACAATAACTCCACGGCCGGTGTAGTTGACTTGGGTTGTGCACCAATATTGGAGAGATTGTTGGATCCTATCATGAAGGAATTTGTCTGCTGAAGCTATAGTCATGTCTAGACCAAAGGGAGTCCCAAGGAGTTTACTGATGTTTCTCCTTTCCGACCATGTGATGTTGAGTTGGTATGTCCATGGCGGTCATGCGAGCTGTGTTTTGGAGTACCAATAACCCATTGATTTGGTCCAGTTCAAGACAAGGCCGGAGGCTGAGCAAAATTGCTCAAGGAGTGCTACCGCCGCAAGGACTGAAAGCTCTTCACCCAAAAGCGTGAGTGAGGTGTCATCGGCAAATTATGCTATGACTTGCTATCTATCACCCCTAGGAAGGCTAATTCCTTTTATGACTCCGCTTGCTACCTCTTTCTTTATTCTAGTGTTGAGGACCTTTGCCACAATGAGAAATAGGTATGGGGCTAAGGGACAACCTTGCCTTACACCCCTCTTGATCTCGAATTGTAGGGACTATGAACCATTGATCTTGACCGAGGCTTGGGTGTCACAAAAAAGCATTTTAGTCATAGTAATGAAAGCAGAGGGGATGCCAAATGCCGTCATGGCTCTGGAAAGAAAAGACTAGTCCATTGTGTCGAAAGCCTTTGAAAAGTCAAGCTTCAAGAAAATTAGGGGCTGGCTTGAGTATTCCACCCAGGCTATTGTTTCGTGGGTCAAGAGTATGTTGTCCAAAATAAATCGCAAAGGGAGAAAGGCCGATTGGTCTTGGTCAATGATTTCCATCAGAATCAATTGGAGCCGCAACTGAAGGACTTTGGCGAATATCTTGTAGGTGACGTTTAACAATGTGATCGGCCGCCAATTCGATAACTTGCTTTTGGGCTCGCTCTTGTGAATCAACGAGATAAGGCCCTTAATGACCCCTGAAGGAAGGCATTGAGCTCCTATGGCTTGAGTCACCATCTTCAAGTAGTTTGTCTTGATTAAGTCCCAGTAGGATTTGTAAAAACCCGTAGAGACCCTGTCAGGGCTAAGAGCTTTACTAGAGCCCAGTCCTTGTATAGCGAGGTCTAGCTCTTCCATTTCAATTGGTTTGCTCAAAGATGTCTTTATGGCCACTGAAAGTCTATCTGTTACAACTTCCAACGATTGGACTGTTGCTACTTCCTAGGCCTCTGTTCGGATTGGGTTAGCAAAAAGCCTACTGTAGAAGGCAGAGCATATGCCTTCAAGGCTGCCTTGGTCTGATTGGGTGGTGCCCTCGGCATCTTCAAGTTTTGCGATGTAGGATGCTTTAGTATAAGATTTAACTGCCTTAAAGAATTCTTTTGTGCAGGAGTCTCCAACCCTCAACCATTTGACTCTACTCTTAAACTATTGCCCCTCCATCGAATGTTTTTGAAGGACAAAATTTGCTCCAAGAAAGTGGCGAGATTCTCCTGGATGTCGGGGTTGAGTGGATCGCTATGAAGGGCTTCTTGCACAGCTGCGAGCTTCTCTCTTAAGGATGTTTCATTAATTTTCTTCTCTACAACCCTTTTTATACAAAAGTTCTTATAAAATTTGATCACTCGCTTGAGCTTCCCTATGAATCTGAGTTATGGATTTTGTCCCCAAATTCGGGAAATGGCCTTCTTCACCGCATGGTCACTCAAGTAGACGCTGCTCATCGAGTAGACTGATTTCTTCAGGGGCAACAGGGAAAAGCTGGACGGTATGCAAGATTGGCAAATGGTTGGCGAATCCATAATCCCCGCAGATGGTATATCTTGTTATTGGGGAAGGACCCACTCCTTAATGCTAGAAGGCATAACATCGATTGAGTCATGCTAGGGATCTCAGTGTACTGCATCTTCTATTATTTCAAGAGAATCTGAGTCTCCCTGTTGTTGGAAATTGATCAATAAGCCCGAGTGTAAGTAGAGTGAAGACTCTGCTTTCCCCTACCAAGATGATGCGGCCGTTGAGATTCAATTTATCCTCCTGTCATTCAACGAAGTTCTAGTTGCCACATAGCAGCCACCGACAATCTCGATCTAGAGAATTAAGAAAGGTCTCCCAAAGCTCGCCTCTCACCCATGCACTATTGGAGGAATATATGTTGAGGATTGATACATTGCCTCCTGGAAGACTGCTAAGCCGTACCCATTGGGCTCAGCCGCATAACGAGTGCCTAGAGTTAGAGATCAAGTGGGAGAGCTGTGGCGCCACCCACAAGCATATTCCTCTTGTGCTTGCTCCAACGTCCCCAGGACCATCACTACAACAAAACGGGTGTTTTATGATTGCAAAAAATGACAGCAATGAATCGTAAAATCTCAAAATATGACTTAGACAGAAAACACTGTAGATGATGTGCGATATGACTGGGTCTAGTCATTACCGACTAGTCAAATTTTTCATGAGTCATATTTGCAGTCATTTGTATTGGGGGTATACTTAGCCGTGTATTGCCTATGTGGCGTATATGTTGACTATCCTTGAAGTCTTGACTTTTCCTTGAACTGCCCGGGCAAAAGAAAAAAAAGTCTACGTGGCATATGACTCCATGTAGTCATATTTTTGGTTGACGTGGAATATGACTACGTTGAGTCATATTTTGGTTCATGTGGCATATGACTCTATGTAGTCATATTTTTTATTAACATGGAATATGATTTCTATGAGTCATATTTTGGGTTGATGTGAAAAATGACTCTCATAAGTCATATTCTCTATATGTTGATGTAAAAATGACTCTAGTGGGTCGTATTTTGTGTTGATGTGGAATATGACCTTCATGAGTCATATTTTTGGTTGATGTGAAAAATGACTCTCGTGAGTCATATTTTTTGTGATTATGAAAAATGACTCTTTTGAGTCATATGCTCTACGTGTTGATGTAAAAATGACTCTAGAAAGTCATAATTTTTTCTTGATGTGGAATATGACCTTCATGAGTCATAATTTTATTGATGTGAAATATGACTAATGTAAGTCATATTTTAGTTCATGTAGTAGTTCATATGGAATATTACTTGTAATTTTATGATTGAATGTAGTCATAATTTTAAAAGTATAGAGTCACATTAATAATATGATTGTGAGCATTATATAATTACAACAAGTCATATTTTGGCTAAGATATATTATAAAATATGACTCAAGCAAGTAATATTTGTAATTGGGGTGACTTGAGGTTTATAGTAGCTTTTGTCATAAACTACAATCACATTCCATACATTCTAAATCGACTGGAGGCGTTGCAATCATGTATCAACAAGGTTTAGCAGCTAAATAAATGACTCCATCAAATAAAAATTGAGTACATATGATTTTTGAGATGCATAAGAGACAATCATATTAATGAGAGAAAATGCCATAAAAAATGTGATTCTTTTCAATGGCATTTATTAGTCACTAACACAAAACATATGACAATGACACTCAATAAGTGTATATTCCTATAAGCTGTAAGACCTATATTTCTTACTGAAATTTGAAGAAGTTGCTTCTCAAGTGTTGTAAATAACCTCCGATAACTTCAATCCAGCTTTAAGTGCCTACATATACAATGAAGGAGATTAATTTTTAATGAATGAACAATATAGCTCAACCTTCAAAGATTTAAGGCAACAAAAAATATGAAGCACAAGTTTAAAGTAAGAAAAATTCATAACTACTATATCTTTAGAAAACATAAATAAATAAGAAGAAATAACAACAATAGTGATAAAAGAAACAAGAATTAGAAGATGACAAGTGTTAAGAGGTAATAATAAACAAGAAGAAGTAAGAACTAAGGTGCCACAAAACAAAACAAGAGACACAACTTAAGATGCAATAAAATACAATAAAATGCAACAAATAACAAGAGAAAATAAGAACTAAAAGGCAACAAGAAGCAGCAAGAAATATGATTTAAGATGCAATAAATAACAAGAAGAAGAAAGAACTAAGATGCAACAAGAAGCAACAAAAAACACAATTTAAGATGCAATCAAATGCAATAAATAACAAGAAAAAACAAGAAACACAAGTTAAAATGAATCAAATAGAAATTAAAAGTAACAATTAGAAAGCAACAAAAGACAAGAACTAGGAAGCAAAAATTAAGATGAATCAAGAAAAAACTAGAAGCAGTAATCAAGAACTAAGAAGCAAAAATAGTAGAAACTAAAAAGCAAGAATTATGATGTAACAAGAAGAAACTACAAACAAGAATCAAGAACTAAGAAACAAAAAAAGTAGGAACTAAGAAACAAGAATTAAGAAGTAACAAGAAGAAACTACAAACAAGAATCAAAAACTAAAAAGAAACAAAAATTAAAAACTAGAAAGCAAGAATTAAGAGGTAATAAGAAGAAATTAGAAGCAAAGATCAAGAACTAAAAACCAAAAATCAAGAACTAAGAAACAACAAAAAGTAAGAACTAGGAAGCAAGAATTAAGAGGTAACAAGAAGAAACTAAAAGCAAAGATCAAGAACTAAAAGAAACAAAAAGTAAGGACTAGGAGGCAAGAAGAACCAAGAGCTAAAAAAACAACAAGAAGCAAAACGTAAGAGACAACAAAAAACAAGGAAGAAGAAGAAGAAATGGCGGCTAGGGTTTCAAAACCCTAAATCAGTGGCGGCTAGGGTTTTAAAACCCTAGTCATGCACATGACTTGCTCTAGTCATGCGAGTAAATAAATATGACTATACTAAGCAATTAAGTTATTTTAACAACAAAATTTGTTACAAAGTAGATGTATGTTGCAATACAACTTTACAAAATGTGTAGAGGGAAGTTACAAGGCCTTAAGCACCTATAGTTATAGCAAAAAAAAGTCATGCATGAATCAAATTATCTACATCCATGCACTAAGTATGTAAGAGCAAAAGTATTTTATAAAGACAATATTGAAAAACATCTTTAAATTTCTTAAAAGGTATTATGTTTTTATAGTCTGTATCTTTGTAAAAACATCCAAACAACCATTTTTTAATTGCAATTCAACCATGTATATCACAGTGAGCCTCAATCTTCATATAAATAATTCTATAACTTCTAAACAACCCTATAGAGATTCTTTATAAATACGGCTTATATGACATTACAAAGAACCTTTCTAAAAAAGAAACAAACTTCAATACATGATATCTATGAGTGTTTTATCCATATCCTTGAGACAAAATAAACACAACTATATTTTTTGTTGTTGAACTTCAAATTCTAAGTTGGATATTTAAATATTGTTCAATGGATATTCTAAGCAATGAACAATTTTTTTCTAATGATAAACTATAAGTAGTTCACATCTAAACTAAAACACACTCAAACTATAAAAGTTAGAGGTTTTAGATGGTTTTGGCCAATCAAGGTCAAAACTCTAGACTTCCAAATCCTAGTTGAGAAATTCTAAAATTTGTTAATTTAAGTTGTAGAACGTTGCAGGCCTATTCTAAAATCGTAAAGATATTTATAAGGAAATGTTTTTAGCAAAAAAATATAGATGGATGAAGGTTTGTTTTTAATTTATCCTTTAAGATTTCATCCAAAATTTTCTCTTAGCCTATAATTTTAAATTCATTCATACTTTCAAAATTGAATTCTAAATGTCATTAAATTTCAAGTTTCTTTTTTTACTTGAATTGGATGAACTTTGGTATTTTTTATCCAAAACTAATGCCATAGATTATTCAATTTCATCGTACTCTATCTTCCATAATTTTTCTCTATTTTTTAAAGTGTGATATGTTACTGGAATCCTCTACAAATTAAAGAAATATTCTTGAATTCCAAATTGGATTTAATAAATTCTTAGAGGTTTGATTTAAACCTCTAATTTCTAGCACAACTATAGTTTCTACAAGAAGAGAATAAACTAAGTGCTAAATTTAAGGACATGCCTTGGAATTTGTTTCCACAACATCCCTATTCTTCAACTTGTATATTGTAATTATATCATGAAGTCTGCTTTAATCCATTTTTGTTACATTTTTTATGTTTTTGGATACAACTTAAATAACAACTTTTACAACAAGGAGTATAAATTAGATATATGATCTCATTCTTTTCTTTCAACCTATTTCTTTCTACTTTCCCTCTTGACTTTCTTCAAATTATTTTCAACATTTTTTGTTTTTTTCCTTCATTTTTTGAAATGGTTTAGAATTGCAATCTTTGACTTCTACTACTATTAATTGATTTCTAATTACTCTAAGAATCAAACAATTGTATTAACATCAACCTCGTAAGTGATAAATAAATATCTACTTAAGACTTGAAAAATTTATTTGATCAACTACATGTATTATAATCAACAATCTTTGTTTAATATATAGTCAAATCTTTATAAGGGGGTCATGTTAGTCTCCTAACCATGTCCAAAGCTTGGAGTAGCAACTTGGAACCTACGTTTCTTCTTCAAGCACTTAGAGGCTTTCAACACAAATTGCACTCCTTATTTATTCTTGCTCCATGGCCACTCAAGCATGAATTTTTCTCACAGTGTTCTTTCTTCTCTTAGGATTAGATTTCTTCCAATCTTCAAGTAATTTTTCTAAACTCTATAGCCTTCAATGTACATTACTAGTTTAAATGCATTAGATTTCACTTCGCATTAGCCATCACAATCACTTAACATAATTAGCCAATTCCACAGCAAATTCCAAAGTAGGCCCGATTTCTATCTTGGATTCTCAAACTTAGTCCTGCCTTGGTGCTTTGGTTTGTCCATAGACTTTTATTCCTCTCTAATTTTTTCTTGAATACTCAAATAAAAATTAATTATCTCCTATTATTAATTATTTTATTCCTCTCTATTTCTTTTCTAATTCCTATAAAAATTTTAAATATATTAATTGAAATATAAACATGTGCCATCCCAAATTATTTGGATATTAATTCTGTAATAGACACATCATACAAAAGAAAAGAATTTTTTTTAGTAGGTATTAAACAAAGTCATCCCAAGGAATGGCCTCTAGGGACAAAATATAGAAGACCCATCTTAGATTGCCAACCTTTTCCTTAGGCTCCCACCAAAGAAACAAAAAATAACTACCAAAGAAATGTGTCTACAAAATATGACTGACTCAAAAATACGATTGTAAAATATGACTAAAGTGAAATTATGACTAGCAAATATGATTTAGTACTCTCCAAATATATTTCCCACCCAAATTTTCTTCAAGTTGCCTAAGAGAAAAAAAATATGACTGCAAAATATGATTGATGCAAAAATATGACTAATAAATATGATTGCAAAATATGACTAATAAATATGACTGATGCAAAAATATGACTAATAAATATGATTGACTCAAAAATATGACTAAAGTGAAATTATGACTAGCAAATATGATTTAGCACTCTCCAAATATAATCCCCGCCCAAATTTTCTTCAAACTGCCCAAAAGAAAAAAAATGTGACTATTATAAAAATATGACTATAAAATATGACTGAATCAAAAATATGATTGCAAAATATGACTAAAGTGAAATTATGACTAGCAAACATGATTTAGCAGTCTCCAAATATATTTCCCGCCCAAATTTTCTTCAAGCTGCCCAAAAGAAAAAAATGTGACTATCATAAAAATATGACTACAAAATATGACTGATGCAAAAATATGACTAATAAATATGACTGTACGTTCCCCAAACATGTTCCCTATGAAGCTCTATGAAGTATTTTGGAGTTCCCAACGAACATATGCTATATGCTCGCAACGTACAAGGCCAAAACATGACTAGCAGTCATATTTGTAGTCATATTTTTTTTCAAAGAGTTGGCCTCCAAAAATATGACTGCGAATAGTCGCCAGTCATCCTCAGTCATATTTTTGTAGTCATAAAACACCCGTTTTCTTGTAGTGCATGCCCAAACCGAATTGCTGCTTCTCTCCCCCAAAAGGATGCCTACAGCCAAATATGTCACTTCAACCCCTCCAATTTGGCCCCTCGAAGGTGGTACTCTTGCAGATAGAGGAATTCAATGCCTCGTAGCTACAGTCTATAGTAATTCCTTACTTTATCCAACTTCAAGGGGTCGTTAAGCCCCTGTATGTTGTGCATAATAATTATTACTTTCATTACGGGGGTGGGAGAGGGTTCTCTAGAAAAATCTCGGTGTTCATCCGTCTATTCGACATTGATCCTCTTCTAGGGGTGTCTCTTCTTTCTTGGAGTAGAGTGGATCACTGCCTTTTTACTACCTCTGCCACTTCTAGACGCTTGACTCTCTGACTCGGGGTTAGACCTTGTGATTGAGGGGTGTCCCCTATTCCCTCCTATCAGATGCATAGATATTTGAGGAATTCTACTCGATATCCTTCTAGGATTCCAACCACTATTGGGGTGCGAGGTGTGCAGGGATCTACTATGGAAGGATTGGAAGGAACTAAGATGGCACAAAGAGGGGGAGGGTATGCGTGGGAGACATCACCCCTGCTAACTGTGTGCACCATCAAAGCAGAGGCCGCGGCCATTGTGTTGAGGTCTGAGGACCATAATTCGCCTTGAGTTCTTGGGAGCTCAACTTGCCTTGCTATTGGTCCGCTCTCGAGTGGTGGAGGCATTGATGGGGTTGACGGGGGATTGTTGGGTGCTCGCCTAATGAGCCCTTGGAGGCCGAAAAGATTAGGGAGAGTGCTAACAATTCTCTCTATCACAATGACTTCTTCCATTCGAGATTCGTTACCTTCTCTGCAACTCGAGGTTGCTCCTCGTGCTTCTGTCTATGGAATCACCCTTTCTTGTTTGGGCCCTCTTCCACTAGCTATGCTTTTGTCCACAACCTCCAGCTACAAAGGCGCGGATGGAGAAGGTCCTCGAGGGGCGCTACTTGCTAGGGTTGCATGTGGTGAATCCAACATGTCGAGAGATTGGTGATTGCTTTCCCTTCGGTGAGTAGTCTGCAGAGGGGGCCTTATGTCGATGCTAGCTTTGATATTTCCGCCCTTGGAGGAGACCTTTGTATAATTTGAGTGCCTTGGGTCAATTTGACGACAATTTGATCTCGGGATTGGGGTGTAGTTGATCTGTGTTAGATCTATGCTAGGGCCTAAGGGATTGGAACGAGAGGATTTCTTCTTGTGACTAACTACTTCCCAACTACCTTTGCCTTCCTCCAAAGAGGGTCCTAACTCATCGTTGGATTGCAAGGGGCCTGCTTGTTTGTTTGGGGTTAGCGTATCACCTCTCTTGTCTAATGATCCTTCGTTGTCTATCGATATTACATGTGTATGTCCACCAAGAGAAGGTGGGGGAGGAGAGGCGAGTCTTACATCACTGTTTTCTTCCCATGTGGCTCCACTACCCTTTGCATCTGAGCCCCTTTGAGCAACACTTGCTTCGACAACTATCTCCATCGGGGTTGGGTTTCTCCTTCCACTAGGGCAATCCTTAATAAGGTGGTCTATTGAGTGGCATAGTTTGTAGCGGATCGACAAATTACAATAATCGACTACGATTATCACTCTTTCTTTTGTGTTGTCGTTGGTGACCGCCAATTGGGTTTGCCACCCTCGGCCAGTTTGAGGTGCCACGCAGAAGCGTTGGTTTGTGGAGGCCGCATTGCGCCTATCACTACCTAGAAGGTCGCCCAATCCTCCAGCTATTTTTTTTGCGACACCCAGAAATTTTGCAAGAATACTTCACAATGTAACCCACGTTGGAACCTTCAACTGTGTTGGGTGATTTGCGTTGAATCCTATAGCCCACGTTTACAGGATACATGTGCCCCATCTAGAGCAATACAGGGTGAGCATGAGGAGTCTTTGCGTGGCTTCACTTTGATGAGTGAGTACTTCAAAGAAGCCTTTGCCTAAATCGTGCCCCAGTCCTACCCATATGCCTGTTTGAGATTGAACTTCTGTGATCCAGCTTGCTAAAATAGCTAGAGCTTGCCTTCCTCGAAAGAAGTATGCCACTACTGCGTGCTTTTGCAGTCTCTCCGTTTCCTTTCTTACTATTTTCTTATCTACCTGTATTTCTCTAATTGTGTTGCAAATGAGAAACCTAGTAGAGCTACGAGCGTACCCTTCCAGTAGAGTCTCCCTAGGCGTTGCTATAGTCGGGTGGATCTCATCGTACCTTCCCATATTTGTCACAGTTGCAATTAGCTCGGGCTCAATGGCGTCTTTCTTAGTATCCAGACTACCTCTCAAGTCTCTTCCAATGGCACGCGGCTCCACAGGGGCGTGCTCTATCTTCTCCTTCAGAGTTTCCGCATAAGAGACACATTCCATTGCTGTTTGGTAGTCCCTAGAGTTTAACCCCTCGAAACCCTAATATGAACCCTAAACCAGAGTACCCCCCACCTAAGCTTAATCTAGCGCCAAATGTGGCGCTTGGAAGAGAATGGACGCTTAATTGCAATCATACAAGACAAGATTGAGGAAAAGAGTCTTCATAGGTACTACGGGTCAATCGATCAATCACGGTGTGCTCACTATTTTTAGTAGGAGTGCCTCCGGAGCTATGCATCGTTGTCATCTTCCGATGTGCACTAACCACATGCCATATTTTGGAAGGACATATTCACAATGATCAAATTCTAACAAATCTGGCCAAATTTCGCCAAAACAAAAAGCTTAGACTGTGATTGATGTAGCCAAGTTTGTGGGAATTGAAAAATTATTCAGTCAATAGAAACTGGACAACCCAAGGACACTGGAAGACGCACATGCCATATTTTGGAGGGACAAATTTACAATGATCAAATTCTGACAGATCTAACAAAATCTTGCCAAAGCAAAAAGCCCAAATTATAACTGATGTAACTTAGCCAAGTTTGTAGGAACTGACAAATTGTTCAATCAATAAAAACTATAAGCAAAGGATAATCGTGGACATTTATTGTTAATCATGCTCTTGGGGTTGTATGCAAGTGTAGATTGAGCAAATTGTTTATTAGGATTCAAGAGCTGTGTAGTTGTGTATGTTTGTGAATGAAATAGTGGTAGATTGAGAACTTGAACATGAAATCCTTTGTAAATACCTGATTACCACTAATTGATATGATTTGGAAATTGTGATGAATTGTGTGCTGTAAAGAGTGAGGAGAGAAGACAGTGCAGACAGTGAAGTAGCTTGACTAGTTAGTCTTGTATTTGGATATGTGTTGATAATTTGCTTGTGAATTTTTATGAACTAGTTGCAGCTTGGGATTACATAGACTTTGTTTCTTAATGTGCTTGGGTTGGTTACTTAGTTGTTGTACAAGTGAATGGTCAGTGGAGACTAATTTCCAAGTAACAACTTGTCCTAAATTAGAAAGCCGATAGGGTGTATAGGTCAATGGAGTTTCGTGTAATAATTTTTGAAAATTAATTATGTGCTGAGCGGGTTGAATTGTTGTGACAACCAAATATAAGTTAGGACAAATTGTTATCTAAATGGAAATAAACATACTAGAGAGAATTCTGTAACTAAGGTAATTTGTTGTTAGGATTGTGCATTTCATTAATGACTTTGAACAGTAGGAGATTTGGGCTCTATACTTATAATTATAAACATTTGATAGGCATCCAGAAATTCAAGGAGACTCAATGGAAATGGTCCATGTGTTTCAAGAAAAAATAAAAAAATAAAAAATTCAAGGAGACAAATTGTGATAAGTTAGAATTTAGAACCTAAACTCAAGCTACTTCACACAAGGAGGCACAGTTTTAATTTTTAATTTTTCATCTTTTTATCTTTTCAGTCTTTTTTCAAGCTTTCTTATCCAAGTGTTAGAACCTATACAAGTAATATTTACTTGTTCATATTATTTTAAGACCAACTATTGCTATTTATAATCGATGATGGCCATTTAAGGTTGGAGGATCAAAATTGTCAATATAAGCAATTCAGCATAGTTGAAGGCATCTTTTCCTAAAAATTATATTCTTGTAGTATTAGCGAGTGAAAATCATGAATATTTGCAATGAAATTCCGTTTCATTTGTGTCAAAAAAAAACAAAAAAACGTAAATACATTAGGAGATATTTGAGGCCTTTACCAGACTACGAGTTCCCATGCTGTAGGGAATGCATCAACTGTGCCACTACTGTAGTCTCATGTGGCCATGACACTATGACATCAAAAAAAATGAATTTTTTTTCAACTTCTTTTAGCATTTCAGAACTAATCATTTATTTATTTATTTGATATTTCTTTTTTGACAGCAGTCAGCCGCTCCCAGACTGCACTGAGAACAAATAGGGGAACATGCCTAAAATGGCCCTCCCAAGGCCTCAAATCCCCTCTAATGTTGAAAAAAAATTAGATTTTTTGGATGTTGAATGTATTTTTTATCAATTTTCAAAGTAGCAGCTCCCTAGACCATTGAATGTGTCATATAGGTGGACCCAAATCTGAACTCTGCAAAAATCAGTTGTCAGCAAATCATAGGTTAAGTATGTGTCCTTCACATGTGTCAGCTAATCAAAATTAAACATATGGAAGACACATTAATTAAAGTCTAGGAACAGATTTAGTAATATCCAAAGTACAAGGATGGGGTTAGGGACGCTAATGGGTGTTTCTACCTTATGGTATGACTAAAATGGGATTCAGATCTTATATTTAGCATCTTACAGATAATTTAATGCAAAAGCATGAAGGAAGTGACCTTATCCCTTACCTTAAATACTGAAATACTGAAATACCTTAAATACTTAAATACCTTAAATACTTAAATATTGACCTCCAACCCGTCCTTGAGCCTTGCTCATCTCTTTCTCCCTTCTCCTAGTCGTCTGTGGTGCTTTATTGTGTTTTGTCCTGTCCCTACCAGGCCACTTGTGGTTGTCTGGTTTGTAATTTCTCCCTTGCAATGAAATTTTGTTTCATTTGTGTCAAAAAAAAAATACTGAAATTGTTATGTACCATCTAGCTTAACGTGGATTTAAATATACACAATCAATATTTAAACCTCAAATGGCTTGACTACATGTGACATACCAATGGGATTAATCATGTCCCTGGGTGAATGAACCGCCAATAATGACCAGGTCCTCCAAAGACAAACAAGAGCTTGGGTAACTTAGTGTACCTGTTTGCCACACAGCAGTAAAGGAGTGAGCCTCCAAAGATTTATTTCTGCACTTATTTTTATTTTTTTATTTTTTGAAACAAATGAAAAAAGGTTTCATTGCAAAAGAAAAAAGTACATACCTACCAGCTACAAGTGGCCTGGCAGGGAACCAAGACGCAAACACGAGACCTCAGACGACACAGGGAAGGGAGGGAGAAGGAGCAAGCACGCTCGAACAACACAATGAGGGAGGGCCCCTCCCGGCCGGTTGCATGACTTCCATCACCACCAGGCCTTGGAGGACACTGCCAATCAAGGCGGCTGGAAGATGAACCCTTGCCAGGGGCCAAAGGGAATCCATTTGGGGTGACCGTCGACCATCGTGGCAAATACTCCTCGTCGACACCTTCTCTTGACAAACACGTCTACTGTCTCACGTTGGTGGTGAGAGGCCTTGTTCCGTCGAGTGACTCCAATCCATTCCCCACAACCATAGTCAAGAAGGCCATTCCAAATTTGCTGCAAGAGATGCTTGAGTGGCCATGCTTGGTTGTTGAAAACAAGATTGTTTCGTTGGAGCCAAAGAGTCCAGAGTACGGTGGTGCGAATTTCCACCCATATCCGTTTGATTGGGTTGAATCTACTAGGGATTCCAACCGAGAAGATACCTTGGCGCCACGTGAGGGGCCACTAGAGACCCTTTGCCTCTCTCCCTGAAATGAGGACATTCATGATGTGCGTAGCCCATTGCCACACTAATTGAGCAGAGTGGCATTTCCAAAAACGGTGGAGGACCGTCTCCTCTGAGTGGCAGGGGCACATCGGGCAGGAGGTATTGATCGAAGAGTTAATCCGGCCTCGCCAGTGATTGACTGCAACCGCCCTGTGCCATATCAGCCAAAGGAGACTTGCTTCCTTCCTAGACCGTTCCTTGGCCCAAACCATTTTCCATTTGAGTTGGAAGTCATGGGGCAGGGCGCCTCCCCACTTTTGCAGTACTGGATTGTTGACTACATGATCCGTCAAGAGGAGCTTTCGCCCCAGCTTTACCGTGTATTCCATCAGCGGGACATTTTGGCCCTCTACGATCCAATTTAGCTTTGTAGGGTCCCAGTCAAGCAGGTCTACCTGTCCATAGAATAAGTGGATGGTGACTTTTGGGGGCCCCCTGGTGATTGAAGCGATCCGAATACGGTGGAGGGATCCCACCTGTGAGTAGTCCCTGAGGTCCTCTGCAAGTATGGAGCAGGGGTGTAGAATTTGAGATGACTGTAGGACTGAGAAGGTGTGGCTAGCCTAGCATTGGGGCTAGGGTTGTAGGCTGTCCAAGTGCACTCCTTCCATCCCTGATGCGAGGGCCACCAAGTGGCGGAGGTTGTCCCCCTCATTTGGGAACCATCCAATCCAATCCCCCTTCCTTGCACCGGCCCGATTGGGAGTCAATAGCCTCCCCCAGTGAGCCTGGATGGCCGTTGTGGCTGCCTTCCAAGCCCCGTCTTCTAATGGTTTTAATCCAAATTTTGTTGTAGCCTTTGCTGTTGTGAGGAAGCGATTGTTAATTTAGGCATCCCTGATTTTCTATAGGCCTTTGCAGTGGAGGGCGCAGGCTCGGTTCTTAGAAAAACCAGGCCCAATCAGCGCTAGGGAAGGGGACCACCAAAATGACTTCATCCCCACCTCCTTCAAGATGGAAGGCTCAATCAGCTGTAGTCGTTTGTTGAGTCTGTGCCAAGCCGCCCCAACTCTATTCCAAACTTTAGATCCTTTGTGGATTTGGGAGTGCAGGAGGGTGAAATAATCAAGGCTGGGGACCCATCGCCCTCTTGAATAAGGCTGGAAGTGACTGAGTCTATGGTGCAATATGGCATGTAGATTGGAGGATCCAGGTTCATAGGCTTTGAGGATCCACTTGGCCATGAGGGCAGGCAGCGCATCCTACAGGTTGACAATATTAATTCCCCCTACCTCCCGGGATTGGCAACATTATATCCATGCAACTTTTGTCCGGGCGCGGTGCATGGCTCCTGACCACATGTAGTTTTTGGTTGTGGTCATTGCCTAGGTGATACCTGCTTGGGTGCCTCCCTAGATGGACGCAAAGTAAACGATGGAAGAGATGAACACACTATTAACTATCACCCCTCTCCTTGTTGAATTCATTCTCGTAGTACACCAGTATTGTAACATTTTCAGCATTCTCTCCTACAGGAAGGAGTCCACTGACTAAGCCGATAGTTGCATGCCGAATGGGGTTCCAAGGAGTTTACAGACATTGTTCCTGTCTACCCAAGAAATACAGAGCGCCTCAATCCATGGGGGACGGGTGGAACCATTACTTGCCCTCCAGTAACCTCTCAATTTATCCCAGTTGAGGACCAGTCCAGAGCTTGAACAAAAATTGTCTAAGATTCCTACGAGTGCATGCACTGATGTCTCCTCACCTAAGAGGGTGAAAGAGGTGTCATCCGCAAATTGGCTGATCACTTGTTGACACATGCCACCTGGAAGACAGATGCCCTTCGCTAATCTAGAGGTTGCTCCTTCCTTGACCATTGCGTTTAGGACCTCTACCACAATGAGGAAGAGGTAGGGCACAAGAGGGCAGCCCTACCGAACTCCCCTCTGGATCTCGAAGGAGGAGGAGTGAGCTCCATTCACCTTTACTGAAGCTTCTGCATCCTGAAATAGCAATTTTGTCATGTTGATAAATTCCATGGGTAGGCCGAGGGACTCCATGGCTCGGAATAGGAAGAGCCAATCCACCATGTCAAAGGCTTTTGAGAAGTCCAACTTCAAGAAAATGAGAGGTTGCTTGGAGTGATCGGCCCAGGAGATGGTCTCATGCGTTAGAAGGATGTTGTCCAAAATGAATCGCATTGTCAAAAATGTTGATTGATCAAAGTCAATGATTTCCATGAGCACTAGCTAGAGGCACAGTTGCAACACTTTCGCAAAGAGTTTGTAAGCCACATTCAGGAGGGTGATGGGCCGCCAATTTGTGAGTTTGCTCCTGCTATCTCCTTTGTGGATCAGGGCTATAAGCCCTTTCGTGACCCCTGGGGGGAGCTTTTGTGCAGCTATAGCATTAGTAATCATCTTGAAATAGTTTGCTTTGATGACGTCCTAGTAAATTTGAAAGAATTCAGTGATGAAACCATCCGGGCCAGGGGATTTGCCTTTACCCATGTCCTGTAGGGCAAGGGCAAGCTCTGCCGGTTGTATGGGTTTGCTAAGGGCTAGGGCCATGTCCCTCGAGAGCCGGTTTCCCAGGTAGGGGAGAGTTTGGGAAGATGCAGCCAGAGGGCAGTGGAAGGGGTCGGTCTCTTGTAGAGGTTGGCAAAGAATTTGGAGCAGACTTCTTCAAGGCTAGCTTGGTCCGATTTTAGGTTGCCGTTGTCATCCTCCATCTCTATGATGTTGGAGGCGCCTGAGTGTGGCCTTGAGGCCCTAAAGAATTCTTTAGTGCACAAGTCGCCCA
Organism: Straminergon stramineum; assembly: GCA_963920665.1. Classification (NCBI taxonomy): domain Eukaryota; kingdom Viridiplantae; phylum Streptophyta; class Bryopsida; order Hypnales; family Calliergonaceae; genus Straminergon; species Straminergon stramineum. The sequence goes on from OY987268.1 coordinate 7,202,423, forward strand.
CCTTTAGCCATTTGACTTTGCTTCTGATTCGTTGGCCTTCCGTTGTAAGTTTCTTGAAGCAGGCCAGTTTCTCGCTTATTGAGCCTACTTTCTCGTGGAGGTTGGCGTTGTGGGGGTCAAGATGGAGGGTGAGCTGAAGTTCAACCAGCTCTTAATGAAGCTCCGCCTCCGCTGTTGCCCGCTCCTTAGCCTTCCGGATGCAGAAGAGGCGGTAGAACTTGGTAACCTTCTTCAGTTTCCCGAAGAATCTGAGGAGGGGGTATTGTGCCCAAATCCTACTGATTGCTAATTTGACCTCTGGGTCCTTTAGGTGAACACTGGACATTTTGTAAGCAAAAGCTTTTGGGGTAGTTGCTGACAATTTGATTGAGAGAAAGACTAGGAGGTAGTCAGAGTGATTGGATCCTCCTTTTATGAAGTATTCCGTGATTGGTGAAGGACTGGCCCCCGCTTGAGTAAATGTATAGAATCTGTCGAGGCAAGCAAGTGAGCAGAGCCCACAACGCCTTCGGTTGTCCCAAGAGAACTTCAGGCCGCCTTGTGTTGGGAAGGAGTCTGATACTTCCAAGGCGTCTTTGAGAAGGGTGAATACACAGTTCTCTCCAACCATGATGATTCTCCCATTTAGGTTGGTCTTGTCTTCTTGGTGTTCTACAAAGTTCCAGTCTCCTCCTATTATCCATCTGCAGTTGCGAGGGAGGGAAACCAGAAGTTCATTCCATAGGGTGCAGCGGACTCTGCCACTTGTGGAAGCGTACACATTAAGGAAGGAGATGTCACCTCCAGGGAGCCCATGTAGCCTTACCCATTGGGCTCTTCCGCACAGGGAATGGCCGGAGTCGGAGATGAGGTGTGCGATGGCTAGGGCGACCCACATCCAAACGCCCCCTTTTCCTGCACCCTCCTCCCTTGCGGCATGCCCGAATCCAACATTGGCCTCCACTCCGAAGAAAGAGGCTTGGGGCCAGAATGAGCGCTTAAGGGAGGTTAGTTTGTCACCTCGCAGGTGGTGCTTTTGGAAGCAGAGAATGTCGATTCCTTTGAGCAGCGGCCTATAGTAATTCCGGATAACGTCAGTTTTGAGAGGGTTGTTAATCCCCTGTACATTCTGGGAGACTGTTGTCACCTTCATTGGAGGGGTGGGGGGGAAGAAAAGCTCGGAATAGCTCTGTGCTCCTGCGGTTGCTGCTACTTGTGTCACGCCATGGGGTCCCTTGGCTAGATCAAAGTAGGGAAGCTCGATGCCTCCTCCCAGATTTGGCGATTCTGTATTTCCTGGCCCATTGCCTAGGGGTTATTCCCCTTGATTGAGACGTTGCCTTGGAGCCACCGTATTGTAGGCTCCACCATTCGAGTATGGCATCGTGCAATTTCGGGGGGATGCTGATTGGCTGAGGGGTGCGGGGTGTGGGTGGATCTTCCATTTGGTGGCCCTAAAGGGGGGAAGGAGGGTTGGGAAGGGGGTACACCTACAAGGTTTCCTCCCCACTAATTGTGGCTGTTGCTGGGGTCAAGGGATCAACAACATTATTCAAGTCCAGGGACTTTGTTCCTGTGTACCCCGTAACCGGGGCAATCCTTGCTTCTACCAGCGATGCAACGCTCGGAAGCAGCATCCGGTGGGGGCCAAGCCCCCCGTCTCACGTCAGATTCTCCCTAAGGGGCCAAAGAGGGGCTCGAGCTAATCTGTGGTTTGGGGCACCAAGGGTGCTTGAGCAACACGGATAGTTGGGATTCCACTTGGGGGTAGTGTGAACCATTATATTGGTTCACTATTTAAAAATCCAAAAATATAAACATTAGGCATGAATTTATAAATCCGGAAGTGTTAGTACTCCGAAATAAGCCATAACCATCAATTAAGGAGTTTTCCGCTAAATAGCAATGGAAACTTCATGAGGTTAGGGCAAGATGCTAGAAAATGCAATTAGGAGGAAATTAGGGGAAATTCTAGGGAAAAAATGGGAAGTTAAAACTAAAAAGAGGTTAAGCAAGATTTGGTAGAGTAACCAAATTAGGCTAACGGTAAAATGATGAGAAAATGAAAACAAAGAATGAAAAATGAAAATGAAAACAAAAGACTAGAAGTAGGAAATGAAACTAAAAGTAAATTAAAACCACAAAAATAATAAATAAGAAAAAACACAAAAGAGGTTAGTTAAACTAAAACTATGACCAAAACACTAGTGTAGTGGATAAAACACTAAAATAGGACTAGAAACACTAAAATAGGATTTTACAGTAAGTTAGAGGGTTTTACAGTAATTTAGGGGGTGGAACACTAAAATAGAGAAATTTACACTAAATTAGCGGATTTACAGTAACCTAGTGCGATTTGCACTAATTTGGCACAGTTTGCACCAAATTAGTGGATTAACAGTGAATTAGTATAGGATGAAAGTAGTTTAGAAAATTAATCCGTTAGGAAGTTAGATGTAGGCAAAATTAGGGTTTGGAGCTCGCTCTCTCTCTCTCTCTCAACTCTCTCTCAATTTCTCCAATTTGGTGTGCATGTGTGTTGGAGAGCCTTCTTGGTGATGAAGGGCGTTTTGAAAGCATGAGAAGCTAGAGATTAAGATGAGGGAACCAAAGTAGGACAATTTGTCGAGTAGGTCATCATTTTTTTTGAGAAAAAGTGGTGAAGGAATGATGGGAGTGAGGTCAGATGGGAATTGGAGTGGAGAGAATTAGGTTTTTGTGGATTTGGGAAAGAACTGCCAACTTTGGTGATTGATTGCGGGAGATTGGAAGAGCGGAATGGGCTGAATTTTTGGGAGGATGGAGACGAGAAAGTCAGCTTTCCAACATGACCAGTCTCGACCAATTCCGAGCAAGGACGAGGACGGAGCAGCCGATTTAGTGCGAGGAGGTCAAGCCGCTACCGCCACGGAAGATCGACGACTTTGGCGAGCGACTGTGGGAGTTCGGCAAAGCGGACCAACGTGAATTTTGGGGAGGATGGAGAGAATAAAGTCAGCTTCTCAACGAGACCAGTCTCGACTAATTCCGAGCAAGGACGAAGCCGGGGCGATCAGTTTAGTGGGACAAGGTCTGCTGCCCATCTAGCGGCAGTGGATTCTGGGTATTTCATCTTTTTTTTCCTTGTGATTCAGCTGAATTCAAATGTAATGTTCATTACAATATGATATTTTCTTATCCATCTTGAAGCAATAGTTCTATGACTTGCATGCAATGTCCTTGTAGGTTGTGAATGTGTAGAGGGTCTATAAGGATTTCTTTTAGGGTTTTAGAGCAAGCGCGGAAGCGTTGCCCAAATTAGGGGCAGAATTAGGGTTAGGATATGGATTAGGAAATTGAAGGAAGAAATTAATTGGCCTAAAAAGAATGGGTGAATATGTTAGGGATGGGATCTATGGAATTAGGGAAGTCTTGGGCATCAATTTAGGAAGTTAGTTAGGAATTGGGGTGGTTGTGGTGTGTTGGAATTTAATTTCAAGACACCACATTGACCCATTTGGTGCCCGAAGGGCTAATTTTAGGCAAAATTAGGCCTAGTAGGTTGCCCTAACCTCCCCAAAGTAGGTACTAGGGTCATTGGAGGATTTTAGGGTACATATTAGGATGGTGTAAGAGTGCTGCCCTCATTTCACTTAGAGTAGTTCAATGGTAAAAAATTGATAAAAAAGTATTTAGGAGTCCATTGCTTGGAAGGCAATTTAGGTAGGTGTCCCATACACTCCCCGCCGGCCAACTCTAGGGGGTTTCTTTGCCTTGCGGTGAAAAAGCCTCATAGGTAGGCTGATGGTATTGGAAGTGTCCAAAATCTTGGAGTCGGCCTCGATCACTAGGAGGAGAGGGCTTGCTCTAGTGTTGATAACAACAGTTGCTCTCTCCCCGTTGGGCACTGGATGGAGACACTCTTGGAGCTGTGCCACGGGTGATGGGGGGGAACTTGTTGTAGGGGTTTGTCCTCCAAGTGTTGGCCTTGAGCTTGTCAACCCTACTTCAGCTCTATGGGCGGTTCGTTTGCCACTTGGGCGTTGGGACCTGGATCTTGAGGGAGGAGCGTTGTGGAGCGTGTTGCTGGGTTGTTTCTTCCCCCTTTTGCCCACTTCCCACTCTCCTTCATCAATCTCTTCCTTCGATGTGTCCACGGAGGAGCGAGAGGCCTCTGTTGCGTTGCTTGTCGTCCCCTCCTGGTCACTGTCTTTGCCCACAGATCTTGGGTTCTCGCGTAGACGGGTAGGGACCTATTCTTTCCGGAGAGTTGGGGGAGGAGGGAGGGAGATTGATGGGGAGACGAGCTGCCTAACCCCCATTTTACTTGTACCGGGATCTAAAGTTGTCCGGGTTTTGCTAGAGCTTACCTCGGTCTCATCAACTTGCGAGGTCTTATTTACTCCCGGGCAATTTCGGATGAGATGCTCGGTGGAGTGGCAGAGTCTGCACCAGATGGGGAGGTTACAATAATCCACTTCAATGATCGCTTGCTCCTAGGTGAATTCGTTCATGACAGAGAGTTGGGTGAGCCAACCTCTGCCAACACAGAGAGCCACACAAAAGCGTTGATCTGCCATTGCCGAGTTGCGTTTGTCAATGTTGAGTAGCTCTTCTAACCCACCAGTGATCTCCTTCGCAACTCCTAGGAATTCCCCAGGGATGCCTCTGAGTGTTACCTACGTCAGGATTTTTAGCTTGGCTAGATTGTTGACTTTGAAGCCGGTTGCCCAGGTTTGGATGATGCATGTCCCCCATTTCAAGCGGTGCGGGGTTAGCATTAGGAGTTTCAAGGTGGCTATCTCGTGTTTGGTGTAGACTTGAAAGAATCCTTTCCCTAGGTCATGACCGAGACCTGCCCATTCTCCAATCTACAGTTGGATTGCTCTAATCCATTGGTCCAGGGCCTCAGGGTTTTGGCACCCTCCGACGAAGTAGGCCACCACCACGTACTTCTGAAGCCTCTCAGTTTCCCTCCTAACAATGGCTTGATCAACTTTTATTTCTAGCACCTTGTTGTAGAGGAGGAAGCCTGTTGAGCTCCTCCCATAATCCTCGGACAACTGCTCACCTGGGGTGGCTATTGTTGGATGGAACTCTGCGTTGCGCCCTGAGTTCAAGACGGGAGCTACCAACTCAGGTTCAATCGCGTCGCCCTTTCATTCCCTCTTGCTTGTGGAGGAGAGGATGGTTGTCGACGCATGCTCTAGCTTCCCCTTGAGAGAATCGGCGTAGGTAGGCCGGTCCATGGGGACTGAGTTGCGTTACAAGTTGGAGACGAAACCCTAATTTGCTCTGTTAGCAAAAAAACGATGGACCCTCCACCCTAGTTAGAGCCCGAGACCCAATCGGGACCGTGAGCACAGAATGCAAGCTAAAAGCAGACATACAAAACAAGGATTGAGAAGATGGGTAACGCTAAACGCAGCGGGATTCACGATCCTTTCGTTGTGCGCTCAAAGTTGTTGAAGTGCCTGCGGAGCTGCACTGCGTCCTTCGTCGCATTCGTCACCCTGAAGCCAGGAAACCTCGTTTGTTTGGTGATTCTCTCTTTCAATCCTGTTGCATCCTGAAGCTAGAGAGGGCATCGAGACCAATCACCTAACTGTCGCATCTCTATCTCAGAAGCAACACCTCAATCTAGAGCACCTCCATCGCCAGTCTACAACACTTTCCCTCTGCCCAAGCTTGATCACATAGGCAATATTTGAAACTATTTCTGCACTTATTAACTGAAGCTTATACATCTATTGTTTTTTTGGAAAAGAAGGTGACCATTAAAAGAAAAAGGAGGAGAATACAACTAAGGTAAACCTACCTATGACAGGCAGAATGAGTGGTCTGTACTGTTGCCATTAGCAAAATGATTCAGATTTTTTTCCATATATAGACATATGTGAGAATTGAAGGAAGCAATTGAAATTTTATTTTTTGGACAAAGTAAGAATTTTTTATGAATTTTTGAAGTGTACAACCCAATTAGCCCAACAGAGTCTGTAGACTATCCCAAATCAACAAAAAGGATTCCCATAATTGTCATCTTACCACCTAAAGCAATCACAACATTTTCTAAAATGGCTACAACATTTCCTAACATAGCCATGGCATGAAGGAATAAAAAAATAACTTCTTATGACCAATTTACACTTGAATGGTGTAAGTGCCCTATGACAGTTACTAATAACTCCATGACCATCTCCCAAGACAAGATTATGGTCACAAATCAGCATAATGTAGTCCTAATCTCATTTATCACAAAAAATTTGCCATGGGTTGATGTAAGACTCTAATAGGTGGTTTCTTAGATGACTACATTAGGCAATTTGTCTGTCATGGGCTAGTTTACCTTAGTCCGGTTCCCTTGGACAATTCAGCCTAGGAAGGAGACTGAGAGATAATTGCCAACTGGGAAGGTCTAGGCTACCAAAACAAAAAACACCACTAACTAAAGAACTTGTGTACAAACTATATATATTATATATTATTTATAATTGCATTGGTCTAGGTCTTAGTGCATGTGCATGACAAATTGTAATCTAACCAAACAAATTGTTAACAAATTCCCCAGAGTTTATTAGGCAAAAGTGGAACAACACTCATGTGTCCATAGCATTGGTAATGGACTAGCCACAAAATTAAGCTTTAGGAATAAGAATAGAAATGTATTGTTTGTGAAATTATATGTTATTTACATGTATATCCCACTTTATTCCAAAAATACAAGTGACTTTAGCCACAACGCATTAGACTATTTGACCATTCCCTAGATTTTGAATCCCTATACTATAGTCTTGGGTGTTTGCGAGGTAAGCAAAATCTAGACTATAGGTTGTTGTGGGCTCTAGTTTGTTTGGTATGTGCACAAAACATATGCACCAACACGTGCCAAGGTTTGACTTGAACCAATTTTGGATGACAATGAAATCCTCCGAGCCCCTCAAAATATTCTTATGATACGCAATCCTAGTGAGTCAAACAATGGCCTTTGAAATCACTATTCATCCTAAGTTTAGTGAGCTTTATTCTACTTTCTACTTGGTGATTTATTAATCAACTATTTTTAAGGCACATTTGATAGGCATGAACAAGAGACAAGAATTTTGAAGGGTCTTCAGAAATAGATGAAAACTTTTAGCATGTCAAATTTGGCAGTGCCAGTGTGGATGCTCATAATTATATGCAAGGTGATTAATTACAACTAGCCATGCTAATATGGATTGTATCCATGCTTAGACTTATGGAGACTTCTACATTCTATTGTTGAGGTGAGAGTATCATCAACCCTAAACCACCAAACATTCATGATACATTACTATTACAGAATCACTTGAAGTCTCTCTATTTTTACTGGATCTGGTGAATTTTGGATCAACCCACTGCCACCCCTTCTTCCTCAACCTTAAAATCTATCCATGGTGGTGGACAGGTATGCTGCAGTGGCAGTGAGGTCTAAAATTTTCCCACCTCATGCTTTTTATTTGGCACCATCTAGTATTCCAAACACAATAGAGTAATGAGTGGAAGGCACAACAAGTCGGCATTGTCCATGTGTTTCAAGAAGAAAAAAAAGGCACAACAAGTGCTACAAATGTGGTATACAGGAAAGTCAAAATACAAAGCACATCATTAAAATGTAAGTTAGTTGTAAAAAGTTTCACCAGGGGGGCTGCCTCTGGTTTGCTGTACTGTTTCCTTTTGCAACAGAAATTGTCCATGTGTATCCAACAAGAAAAGATGTAAGTCAGTTGTCATGTATCCATTGGAGCCACTTCCAAAGCCACTGCTTAGTCTTTCATCAGCAATTATACCATTAGTGTGCCTTGTGTTGAGATCCATTAACCCCTCACCACCCGAGGGGACCAAAAGTGTCCTCAGGTCAAATTCAAAGTGTTGTAACTTTTGCATCTGATGTGTGAATTCAATAAAACTTGTTGGAGATTTTGCACTCTTTCTTCTAGTTTGAGTGGTAAAATTTGAAGATCAATCCAAGATTTTATGAATTTTTGGAAACCAATCGAAGTTCACAAGTTCAATTTGAGTTCAACAAACTACATTTTGTGGCTGCAACTTTGGGGGCTTGTATCTCCCTCATCCAAAGTTCGTTTTCAATAAAATTTGTTGAGTTATGTTACCCTTGAAGTCTAGTTATTGTGGTAGAATTTTTTATGTCAATCTAGGTTGTTTTGAATGTCTAGGAGCAATTCGAAGCTCAAAATCCCCACATTTTTGGATTACGGTGAACTTTGACGGCTTGTTTCTTCTTCAAACAATGTTTGATTCCAATAATTCTTTTTGTAAAAGTTGTGCACACTAGTCTAGTTTGTGTGTATAAAATTTCATATCAATACAAGAAGTTATGAGTGATTGAGAAGCATTTTAGTAGGAAGGAAGTTCAGGCTTAGATGTGTTTTTTGCAACTTTTCTTGCTATTTTTTGACATTTCAAAGTCATTTTGCAGACACTATGAGTCAATTGAATGATATTTTTTTCATCAATGTGTTTTTATGCTGACTTTGAATCACTTTCTAGTTTAAAGTTTCTTCATTTGAGTAGATTTAGAAACCGAATTTCGCCTCCAAATGTATTTTTAGGAAAAATTCAGCATCCTTTTTCAACACTAAAACATTATAATCTTTCAATCTATGTGGTCAAATGACACCAAATTTGGTACATGTAATCTACAACAAGTGCACTACAAGATTGTAAGGTCGAAATCTCTATAAATTATTGAAAATTATATCTATAACACTTCAAAAGAAATGTTGTGTGTAGACCTATTCAGGCCTTGGGTGGTGAGGGGTTAACCCTGTAACACTGCCATGGATACTAAGTGTCCAATGGATGACAAAGAACTCTTCCATGTGAGATAAAAGTGTGATTGTTCATCCTTGAAATTTTGTGCAAAAAGGAGAGGGCCTTGCACAATAGTTTGACCTCAAATGAGTACTTTTGGTTTTCTTGAAGTAGATAATTCACACTGTATCAGAAAGTATGATTTTTTTTTAAATTATACAAATATAAGAGACCTTTACTGCAAGAAATAGAAGTACAAGAACCCAACCACAAGTGGCTTGGGATAAGAAAGAGAGCAAAATATAAGAGCCACACACAAAGACTCATGTAAAGAGCCATACAAAGGTGGCATTAACAGCCTCTTGAAGCATTTCGCCTCTACGGTGGTTGGAAAACAAGTGCCTAGTACCTAGATTACTCTACAACCATTTTTGCAAACAACCCAAAGCAGCACCACCTCCTCTCGAAGCAGCTCAAGGCAATCTTGGCTTGGACAGAACACCTTTTTTTTCTTGAAATACATGGACAATTTCCATTGAAAGAGGGAAAAGGACAAACCGCCTTTTAATATGTTGACTAGTAGCCTCCCACTCAACCAGATTGTAAGGTAGACTAGCCTATTACCACCCTGATTCACAATCTGAATATATTAAGACCAACTCCAAAAGGGGCACATATTTTTCAGAGGTGTGTGCATGTTTCACGAATCAAACCCAAGTGGAATTATAATTTTTCGATAAAAATTGTAATTTTTATGAATTTTTAAAGTGGTCTGCCCTAAATTACAAATCTGCCTCTAGACTAGAGTCATAAATGTCCTATCCTAAACCTATAACCGCCATTACACTTATTTATTAACACCAGAGTTTCCACCAATCAAAGGCTGACATGTTACCCAAGTTGGAATTAATGCACTAAAATTGTCAAAATAGTGAATGGACTTGGGTGAGATTTATGGTGATGATGGGACCAAAACTAAGATGACGATTAGAGGAAGCTGGCAAAAATGGGCTGGTCTACCTTAACCCCTCACCGCCCATGCTCCGCTACCTTGCGAAACTCGCTTCTGGGGACCTCAGTGGAAATTGTCTTATATCATTCAATCTAGGTCGAATTGGCAGGCGTGATTTTACAGATTGGTCGATGCCTTGCAGGTGCGGTTGATTCACGATTTTTCGCGACTTTATACCATTCAGATTCTCTACAGTTGGGCCCAAATCTCGACGCTTCAGCCATTTTTTATTGGTTTTTGCCCATGCTTGGGGGTACTTTCTGATCTCTAACAACTGTGCTAATTGATGGTGGGTCCCCAAAATTTGTGGGTATCTGTGCGAAGGTGTCATTAGAGCGTGGACAAAATTTCGCTATAAGCGGCAAAGTGCATTTGTTGATATCTGGCTTGCTATGCGAGACAATCCTAGTTTCTTTTTTGAAGTTACTGGCTTCAGCTTGCACCCGTGACCGGTAGTTCCTGGTTGTCACAGCAAGTGTGTGTGACGTTGACACACAGGGAGCGTCACCCAAGAGCTCAACTCCATGACAGGGGAGCAACATAGTTTAGAAACAACACATAGGTACAATTGAAACAATGCGAGGCTTGGAATATAAATTTGGACACCCACGCCACAGTTTGGTGTCACCTAAAGTCCCATTCACGGAAATTTCTGAAAACGAGCTGTAGGGGCTATGAATCCTACAAAATGCCCACTGACGAAGTTCATACTATGTCATACTGCTAAAAATGTGCTACGTCAACATCTGGAAATTCGAGATTCTCAAAAACAAGCAGGAGCAGAATACTCATAGCTACGTGTTAGCGCCAAAGACTAGAAACTGAACTTGCAAATCCAATGCAGCTAAAGGAAATCTCTAATCAGTGCCTCTGCTGTCACTAAAACTATCAACTCCTTTCTTGCAAAAACTACTGTCGAAAGAGAGATCCACTGCTCCAACGCCTCAAAATTATTGTCTGCTGCTGCAACGGCCGCTCCTGCTGGCGGATCTTGGAGAAGAAGGGCTCAGACCCACCAACCAATCTACAAACACGACGACAGATCAGTTAGACTACTGAGAAAACCGTACAGCCCACTTTTGGGGGGAGTGTAATTTTCCAAAGCATGGCTCGTCACAACAGACCATCCAATTGCAAGCTTTGCAAATCCGACGTTGTTTCTTTTTATAGAGTCGGCAACGTCTCCTCAAACCCTCTAGGTGCGTCACTGTGTAGTGGAGGGCATCTGGCCGAATGTTGTGCGGGCTACAAGTTCGCGGAACTAGGAGGGCAGGTTCAATCATCGCCTTGGCCACCGCAAGGTAAAACCCCAGTCGTCCTCTGACACGCTTCTCCCTTCTCCGAAACATGTGGTCCCGGTATAAAATCCACGCGTTCTGCAATGAAGAATCTAATGTGAAGTAAAACAACTTGTGCCACCACTTTCGACTGTGGAACTATACTGTATAGTCGTGGCGCATCTGGTCAACTAAATCCACCCCACGCATGTGGACTTGGTACTCTGCTTGTTGAGGAGTAGTTGGAATTTCTTTCCACTCACCTTGGAGCCATCGGAAGGCCTTGGCATCTCCAATTGGATTGGCGCTCATACTCAAGAATGAGACAGGCTTGGAGTCGAACCAAGTAGTAGCTGCCATTTTGTGCGAGTTGCCCAAAAGAGGGTTGAGCGTGGGTGCTCGCCTCGCTTCATGCCCACTAGAAAGCTTGGGAAGCCCACACGTCTCCCCTTCACAGTCCCTGTGGCATAGATCCCACGTTCGAGGAGAGAATGGAATAACTGTAGGGAAGTGAAAAAGTTGTCACATACCACCGTGTGTGACCTATGACTCAATCCTCTAGTAAGTTGATGAACAACCTTCTCTCCCTGGTGGCTCTCTACATCTCCTCCACTCTTTCCAAGGTAAGGGATAATGTTGTAGATATACCTGCTGGGATTTGAAACTGCTGCCCAGCACTTGATGCCGTATTTCGTCGGTTTCGCTGGAATGTACTACTATATCGGGGAGAAGTGCCCACGGTAGGCGATCATCACCTCATCACATGTAATGAACTTCTCACAATTGAAGAGCTCCCAAGATCATGTGACAAAATGCTCAATCACCCAACGAACCTTCCCAATTTTATCATATTCTGTTGCTTGTTTGTTTTGGCATAGTGTAGAGTTATCCACACAATGTAGGCAGCGGAACAAGCATTCAAAGCGGTCCCAGCTCATGACGTGCGGGATGACACCGCACTTCCAAAAAGGATCCTTGCTCCAATATTGTCGAATAGATGGAGATAACTTCAAGCCCATCAAAATAACAACACCAAGAAATGCTCAGAACTCGATAGGGTCTGTGTCACGCCACCTGGGACCACCGTTGAAGCCTGCGGGTCAGCCCCGCCTTCGTGGATCATCACGCACCATGCATAGTTGTTGGGCATACAAGTTGGTTTGCTTCACCAACTCATTGATTGCATCGTGGTCCCACCATAGCTCGAAAAAGTACCGTGGTGGTTGCTTGTTCCTTCAGTAGCGTTGGGTAGGTCCAGGATGCGGTCCAATGAAGTTTGTTGGATTGCCATCCAGAACAGCGATGTCCTGGCCCCACTCCGTATTAGCATATTGAAGCCGTGTGCACTCCAAAGCTACCCAATAATCTTGGTCCAAGTGGGAAAATTCTTCGTAAGCTAAGAGGTCTAAATCTTCCTCTGTACCTACGAGATCCTCACTGCCACTAATAATTTCCTAGTCAGAATTATTGTCATCAGAAGAATTACCTGTGAAATCGCGGAAGGCCGCCATCCAACTCGCATCCTGCGAATCAAAAGTCCACCCGTCATAGTAATGAAGTGGCTCATAGTTGGAGCAGTTGATGGCTGTTCGGAAGCTCTGCCCTCGCCTCGGTGGTGTCTGAAATTGGCTGTCAACTTGTAGCATCCCTCCTTGCGACACAAAGTCTGACCCTTGAGGAGATTCAAAATTGCTTGCTGGCTCCTGTGTCACGCCATCATGTATAGGAGAGGGAATTTGTTGTAACTGTCCATTGCGACTTTGAGACAGAGGTATGCTTGGCCACAAGCGCCAATCAAGGCACATGCAGTCAGTGACCCGCACTTGGTGGTATCCGACGCCCCCAACAAACTGCACCCCGAAGTATTGAACCCCTCCTTCCCATGTAGCTAAGATGGGTTCTCCATGAAATGCATCCAGTCCTCCCCACTGATCCGACTGGTAGCCCAAAACTTCCAAGTGCACCCAAACAGCCTCTGGCAAAACTGTCCCTTGGTTGTTATTCGGCCCATTCTCTTGGCAAGGAAGTGCCTCCGTTGGCAATGGTGCCCACCGGCCGATGGGTTGCACTGTCTCCAAATTTGGACTCTCCCATGTTGCTACCTCCGTCACCCAATCTTCAACACATGCAGCTCTCTCAAATGCTCCCTGCAGATTCCCGCTCCGTCGTTGTGAGTTTGACAAAGCTTGCGGAGACAAGTGCTGCCGTTGTGGTTCCTCTAATAGAGACCTTTGTGTTGGGTGCAGAGATGCACCATTGCTCGGACCAGGTGGTGACAATGTCTGGGCAAGGTAGGGACTCCTATTCGATCCAGGGCCAGGTCCTAGTCTCGCCCACCTCGCAGCTTGGCCTCGTGGTTGAGGCGACCTGTGACTTTGCATGATGAGATTCCCTGCATTTCTAGGCTGCAACTTTGGTGGTGTTTTGCAATTCGGAATAATGGAAGGTGCTGTCCACCCTCGAGGATTGCCTTCAACGTGTAGGCTTTGATGTCCCCGTCGCCCTCTTCTTTGCCTGTCCCTCGCATCTCGAATTTGAGGATGTTGGCCCCCTCCTTCAATTCCATGCCTCTGAAATTCGAAACAAATGTCATTCATTAGTGGTTCAAACTCCCCTACTGCAACACTGCTACCTCGCTTGGATTTCCTTCCTCCACGTCTCCCCCCCCTCCCCTCCTTCGGCTGATTTCGTTGACTGCATTGTACCGGAATCCCTAAAGTTGCATGACTCTCGAATTCACCTTCTTCACGATGGTGGTCTCCTTGAACACTAATTGGGCCGTCTTCAATTGATTGTTGCACATTGTACCCTAATTGCGCTCCTACCGGTTGGAGTTGCGGGATGTCACTCGATGGAGTAGGAATCGCCGGCAATGCGAGGACCACTCGGGTGGTCTGTTGGGGCGCTCTTGCCAACAAGTGCTCCGCTGCCCTCAACCTCGCTCTTCTCTTCATAATTCTCAACCTTGTCTGGCCACAACCTTGTTCTAATGAAATGATACATGCTTGGTGGAATTCCACGAGGATCCCCCTCAGGAATCCGCTTTTTCCACCCCAATGCTGCTGCAATATGCGTGTAGCACAAGTGTCTCCACGCTTTGTTCGAAAGAAGCTGTGGCTAGAAATTGGAGTTAGGCGCCTCAAGCTCAAATAGGTGCCATTTGTGGAGGCATTTGACGACCCTGTGAGCAACATCGATGCTGCCACTCTCCACAAATGCCCACTCATGAAGAAGATGCTGGATTTCTTGTACCTCCTCCATCGTGGTTCTCCCATCGTGCAGCGCACTCGTCATTCTGCTCGACCACCGCAATTTCAATAAGTGATCGTGAGCATAGAAGGTGGGGTGCCCACAACTTGAAACAGAGGACACTCCAGAAAACAACCGAACTCCCTAAAATGATGGTGTCGTTGCGGCCCGCCACTCCCTCCTCTCACGAAACTCCAACGAGGACAAGTACCAAATTCCACTGTGTGAGCAATTCCGTGCAGCCTTGTCACTCTCAGCACTGTGTGTCCACCCCATGGCGCCATTGAACTCGCAGCAAGAATTCTGCCTCTCCTTCGAAGAGTACTGCAGAGCCTCTCTCTCCGGACGCATCCTAGGTCCAACGGTCTGGAACTGCCTAACACCGGTCAAAATCCGGAAATTTGGACTAATGACCATGTCCGATGTTTACCCTACTGCCAATCTGAGCACTCCCTCTCACAAGTTGCACGTCCCCTGTTGCTGCCAATTGCAGAGGTCTGTTTCTAACATCTGCCCGTGACATGAATCATAATCGCGCCTGGCAAATTTGTCCCCACCTGCGGCGTGGGGAGCCTTTTTTTAATTCGCAGTGGACACTTTTGGTCACCTTGGGCAGTGAGGGGTTAATCAACCATGCTGAACCAGATACATTGCACCTGTTTCGCTAGGTGCGACAGGATATTGTTGAAAATGATGTCATTGAACTTCCGTTTCATTTGTTTCCAAAAAAAATGATGTCGTTGCCTTCAATCCATAAAGTCCACAAGATCACAGTTCTCAAGACCTCCCACATGCCACTGACCACCTGGAACTTCCGAGGGATATGGTCTGAGAGAAAGTACGATTTTTGTGGAGACCAGACTATCCTTAGAAGGTTAAGCCCGTCCTTACAAGGTTAATGATGCTCAGTAGAATGGTGTCAGAATTTCACCCACCCTAATGGTACTTGCACACTCTGTGTTTGCAAGCAGGATCCACAGAAAGTGAAAGTAGTCAAACATCAATGACTTGCCCTGGAATTTTATTTATTTTTTGAAACAAATGAAACGAATTTCATTGCATTGCCCTGGAATTCAGGCTTCCGGTAGGTGGTCCCCAGTAGCATGGAACACGGTGTCAGTAGGAAGGGAGGGAAAGGCCCTTGCGTTCACATATGGTTGCTTCAGGGTTGCTTATGAACTAGAAAAACAGAGGCCTTCAAAAACTGCCTAGTCACACCTGGTTTCCATGTTAGAAGACTTGAAGAATATGACAGTTAGAAATCATGTACAGGAAGGCGCAGCAGCTCTTGCTGCAGACGATAAAATCGCCAAAATCCATGGGTGAGCTGCACAGGTTGAAAATCCGAGCACCTGTTGTCATAACACTTTCACTTGAAACTGATCACATCACTTTCATTTGTTTAAAAAAAAAAAAAAAAAAAAAAAAAAAAAAAAAAAAAAAAAACTGATCACATCATCAAGTACCTGTATGGGCTGTGCATGTGGACTTTTGTGCACATGAATGCTAGATTACTTAAGGCAAAATGCTACTCGATCACCATTGGTATCTGCAGCTGTCGATGCTGAACAAAGGCTGGCCATAAGATCTAGCTTGCAGACAGCTCTCCATGATAAGATGTTTACAGTCCAGCTACATTTATGTTCTAGAATGAATTACTGGCTTAGAAAGGGATGCCATTGGGTACAAGGACACCATTGGGTGCTCTAACCTTAATCGTCCTCCACCTTCCTCATTAACTACAAGTGCACCTACAATTTTGAAATGTACATTTATGCCTGATTGTGCTACTAATTTAATTCCACCGCTTACCACTTGACTTACAAAAGGAATGCCAAAACTGCCTTGTAGAAAACCACTCTTTCTGTATGCCACATAGGACTCCACATAGGCTTGGCATTCCCAAAACCCCACTGGTGAGAATGCACACTATCTTCTCATTCTATGACTGCCCTCTACCCACCCCCTTAACACCAGGTCTGAACAGGCCTTGACTTATTGACAAGGATTTTACAATTGAATGTCTTCCAGCTAATGTGCACTGCCATGATGACCTACTATTCATTGCATTGACAAATTTTGCCCAAGGTATGTAAGGTAACTTATACCATTTTTTTTTTTTTTTTTTGACACAAATAACTTATACCATTTCCAACGGGAGGACACTAAATTTGTTTGTCCCACAAAGTTGATTTACCCCTTGGGGACCAGCAGGGTGAATTTACCCTGGGGAAAAACACAGGAATTTTTTATTTGCCACACATGATAAAATTTGTAAATTTTGAGTTCATACTTGCAATTAGAGCCCCCAAATTCAGTTGGAAAGATCTACAATATATCCTAAATGTGGCACAAAAAAGGGGGATTTTTTTTTACCCCTGGTGAACACAAAATTTATCCTACTCATCTCACTTCATAGAATGGATTTAGCATCCTACTTTTTAATGGTGCTAAAAATAAGACACCTATGCTTGGACCATTTTTACTAGGTATTTTTACACAAGATATACACAATTAAAATATAAAAGTCTATGAGAGCCTATTGTTGGATTTTGGTATGCCTAATCCCTAAGAGTTGGGGGAGGGGAAGATGGATGTAGATTTTGAATGATTTTGGCAAAAAAAATTATGATATGAATAGAGTCTAAACATCAAATCTTCATTTTTCAAGTTTTAATTTTTTCCCCATCACTACATCAACTCATTCTAAGCCTTGTACAATAATCATGAAACACCAAATGACCACACTAATTGCATTGTTGGAAAATAGACTAAATTTTATTTTTCAACGTAGTTGGATCTACTTCATCCTTTTTTTTGTAGCTCCAACAAAAAAACTCTTGAAAACATTCATAATCCAAATAGTGGATGCCAACTTTTTTAGGATCTGGAGATGGTATTTTAAGAATTTAATACTTATTCATACAATGTTGAAACAATTCATTTTAAGGTGTGTTGGAATCTTCTTTTAGTTGCCAATACGATCTAATAAAATAGTTTATGTTTCTTAATTGTAATTATGCTTAGATTTTGTAAATAGTGAGTTCAATCAAGCTTTACTATGAAAATGGGTGTTGTGTCTTGTTGTATTAATTTAGGTTTGTTCCCTTCAACTATTCTTTTTTATTGATAAAGGCACACTTTGTTTGGAGTGTTAGGTTTCAAGCAAGCGTATTTTGTCTTCTAATGCTAAGGTAGGAGGTTTAGAAAAATGTGCCTTTAAAAATCAATCTCATTTTGGAGGAAGCCAAACTCCTTGAAATATCTTTTGGTAAAATTTTATATGAAGAAAAATGGAATTGGCATCTAACCCAAGTGTTTCATATTTTTTGGAGCCTTTGTGGACTTTGTTATGAATTTTTGAAGATGTAGCATAGTGGTCATTAAAAGCATCTACTTCTTCAAATGTATATTATTAGTAAATTGATTGTGCATTGAAAAAAAACAAAAAAACATCTTTGGTGTAGAATGCTTATAGAGCTTGGTCAATTTTAGGACCTCCTACCTTACTAACTATGATCCTCATAAGATCATCTATACTCCAACTCCTCAATCCTTTAATTTATTACATATTTTTGTCTATGTTTTTCTACTCTATAAGTATGTTGTTAACTTCAATTTTGTCAAACTTGTCATGAAAAAAGGTTGGGTTGAAAAGATTCAATCATTACTTGGGATGAATGAGAAGTTATTTGAAAGTGCATTTGAAGTATAGTGGAAAATCACATAAAGTAAAGACAAAAAAATCTTGTGATAGACATTAACCCCTAAAGGTTTTTAGTGTTTTTAGGCCCAAAATTACTTCAAAGTACTCAAATCTAAAGCAAAGCTAAAATCTTCGTCTTAATTTATTCATGAACAAATTTGCCTATAGAATCCTCTTGTTAACTTGTTAGAGTACACCCTCCTAAAATTTCAAAATAAGAAACCTTACCAATTGCGAGATCTTGTTGCTTAGATTTCAGAAAGAAGTATTTTTCATTCTTCCCAAATGGTTAGATTTCATCTTTCAAACTTTTTACACAAAAATGTATAGATCCTAAGACTTGTTACTCTCTATAAGATGTTGAAGACATAAGTTGGAAATATATATATAATTTCAAATTTTTTTTTTCATATTCATTCTTGAAAACAATAGCAAGTAGAAAGAAGTGGAGTATAATTCAAAATACTAAATTGTTAAGAATTTAGTTATGGAATTGAAAAAAGAAAACCCCAATGGTTGTAACGTTGTAATAAACAATATACATCCTATGATTTTATTTTTTTTCAAAAATATATGGAAAATTGAATTAAATAAAGGACTTCAAAGTTTATTTCAAAGTAGAGGTTCCATAAGTACATGCAAACTAAAACTCATAATTTTCATCTTATTAATCAAAATGGAATGATTTAAAGCTTCCCACACATATAAACCTAGAAAACCAAGTACAAATTTGTATTTCTTAAAAAAAAGATTTGGGAGGGGCTAGTTGAGTTGCCTACCAAGCATTAAAAATTACATATCGTGCAATAATTTTTTAATTATGTTGTCAAATGCTATTAAAATTTTAGTGAATTAAAGTTACTCA
Source organism: Straminergon stramineum (assembly GCA_963920665.1). NCBI lineage: Eukaryota > Viridiplantae > Streptophyta > Bryopsida > Hypnales > Calliergonaceae > Straminergon > Straminergon stramineum. The sequence goes on from OY987268.1 coordinate 7,221,283, forward strand.
TTGGGCACATGTTGTATGAAAATTTCAAAGAAAAAAATTTTAAAATTAGTTTGTAGTGAGCTACCTAAAATCACCATGTTATCAAAAAATGCGGTTTGGTCCTTTAGAGGTTAATCAACCTAAACACACCTTTAGTAGAGAACCCCCATCCCTTGCAAGCTAAGGAAAATATTGTTTACTTTGAATTTTGTTTGAATTTTTTGTTGACTTAAAAATTTGCATGATCTCTTGAGTGTTACAGTTTCTTAAACAAAATTTCAAGTTTATATGGTTTTTTTCTCTTTTAAAAATGTACATGTGTACGAAGGGGGGAGTTTGGAGGGATTTTGATCACTTAATGTCCAAATCAAAATTTCTTGAGTTTATTTTTTTGCAAATTTTCATTTCACTTTCCCATGAAAACAATCTCAAGTCCTTTTTCCATGTGATTGAAAATAATCTTCTTATGAATTCAGTGTACAATAGAGGATTGGAGTCCTCTTTGTATTCACAAACAATTTATGCTTGTTATTGGATTTTGCAGGTGATTTAAACATTAGAGGAATATAGAGCTCAGGATCATTTGATTTTTTTCATATTTATGTTTGTTTTTTCTAGCATTTGGAATGAGTGGTTTAGGGCTTGAAAGATTGTTATTTAAGGATTAACTATTTACCCTCTCTAGACAAGAAGTGTCATTTAGATGGTCAAACAATTTTTTTTTCACATTGAAGGTCAAATGATTTTCATCTAATGTTTTCTATGCAACTACATTAATGTTATATCCACATCATTGAGTTAAGTTCAAGTCATATTATTTCTTATTTTATTATAAACAAAGTAGATTTTAAAAATAAATCTATATAGAGAGTTTTATTTTTTTTGAGTTTTATTCTTTGGAACTTGATCTTTTACTTTCAAAATGATTTCTTTTGATTTTAACAAAACTGATCAAACATTGCTTCCAAAGTATAGTTTCTCCTCCATTTGAAAATTTTGAAAATTTGCTTATAATGAGATCTTATTGAAGTTCAAAATTGCACATCTATACCACGTTTCTAAATATAGTGACACTATAATATTCCATTCACAATGTACTTTATTTTGAAATTTGCAAAATAATTTTTAGTGCATATTTTGTATTTGATGTGAATTATCTTCATTTTTCCTTAAAAAATTAATGGAAATATGAAACTCTTACAATAAAATCTATACTATACAATTGCAAAGTTATATTATATAGATGCAAAGGGTTTTCTTGCCCTTCTAGGTTTAATGACTAGAAGGTAGTCCAACTTTCTTAAATTTTGATGACATTTGTCTTATATTTTTTTGGCTCATTACATTGATTTGTCCCATTAGTGAAGTAAGAATATTATTTTCACCTTTTAAGAATATCAATGTCACAACAAAAAAATTTAATATTAATTGAAAACCATTTTTTTGTAAAGTAGTATTACATGTACTACAAACACAATTAACCCCTAAAAGAGCTAGCATCTAGTAACCCCTAAGTGCTCCAACGTCCATTTTCTGAACGATGAACAAATTGAAACTCAAGTTTCATCCCCCTTACTACATGGATGAAAATTATCCTAATTTGTGGAGATACTTTATGAAGTTGTTGTTCTATCTCAACATTGGATTTGTTTCTACTAGAGTCCATATTTTTCTAAAATTACAAATGTGCAAGTCTGTCAAGTGACTGACCAAGACAAAATTGCATCGACTCTAGTTCAAAATAGGATTTGCCCAAAAGAGGTCATAGATTTTAAGAGCACAAAAATTTCAAAAAAACGCCATGTGAAGAGAACTTCATTTCAAATCCATTCTAACAAACTTTCCTCAAAAAATGATAATACTTTGCTTGTAATCAAATTTTGAAGGAATTTTGAATATTTCCTTTCAAAATTTAAAAAAAAATATTGGTGATAACATTGATGAATCTAACCGTATGGATGGAATCTACAAATCAAAATCTACAACTTTCACTTGTATCCCAATTCCAAAATATTCATCCAAATAGCACTTTATAATGATTTTCTTCAAATCGTCAATTCTGCAAAAGACTGTGGATGTTTAGGGGTTAAATGGCTTACAAATGTTTCAAGATCTTCTTATGGGAACTACAAGGAACGGATGAAGTACATCCAAATATCTAAAAAAATAAAATTGTCTATTCTTCAACAATCCAACAAGCGTGGTCACTTTGTGCTTCATGATTATTGTGCAAGGTTCACAATGAGTTCATGTGGGGGTGAGAAAATAATGGAAAACTTGCAAATATGAAGATTCTTCACATGCCATAATTAATTTTGCCTTATACCTTGGCGATAGGGCCGCATCCTTTCTGGGAGTAATACCCGTTATCTCATGCTGGGTCATTGCTGGGTCATCGTCGGATGGGGATAGTACATTCCAACAGTGGATGAGAGTTGAGTTACCACCAACCGAAACACAGTCGGTCAGTCGGTCGATCAGTCGGTCGGTCAGTCAGTCGATCAGTCAGTCGGTGAGTCAGTGAGTTGGTGAGTCAGTGAGTTGGTGAGTCAGTCGGTGAGTCAGTCGGTCTCAACGATATGAACGAATGTCATCCAGTAAGTTACAGTAAGGTACTGCCCTTCCATACTTATCACCTTGGAAGAATCTCAGGGATCGTGCAGAAACGGCAACAAATCTTATCACTCAGCATGAGTCGACGACCGACTCAGTCAACTACACTGAATAGTGAAATTAGGTTGCCCCTCACTAATTTCTCGACATTTGACACTAAATAAATATTTACAGTTACTGTACTAGAATGAACTACTTTTGAATTTCATATCACTGTATTTGGGACTCATGAACCTCCATGTGTACAAATGGAAATATTTTTAGAAATATTTGTTGACTTTGATGGCTTGTAAAGTAACTTTCTTGGGGTAAGGCAACCTAATTGTTAAGGCAACCTAATTTCACTATTTAGTGTACAGGCAAGAGCATTTAGTAGTTTTATGGTACCGCTTTAGGTAAGGTAGTCTGCTCATAAACCGTGCGTTTAAGGGCTGGTCGGCCTTTTCGATGGTTCTTCGATGCACAAAAATATTTTTCCTGATTTTCCACTTGAAGAAAAATTGATGTGGAATCTGAGCCAAGTGGTTTCATATTTTTCGGAGCATTTTTGAATTACTTATGAATTTTTAAAGAATTCTGCCATAGGTATCTATTTCTTGATTGTAGGCCTTACAAAACCCACACATGCATAGTCTGAAAAAAGATATGGCTTCACCAGATACAAGCACTGCAGCATGTAGAAAGTAATAGACAGGGTTCCAAAATGCGGCCTTTACTAAACTAAACTCGTACAGGACTAAGGCCTATTTTTTGACAAAAATCACTTGAAATTGCCATTTCTGTTGTGTTCTTTCAAGAAAGGAAAAAAAATTCAAAAATAAAAATCCAACCGTAGGATCTTGTACTATACTTATATGAGATCACGTGGTAAAATTTTTATTAAGTTTGACCATACAAATTGAAAAATATTAGCATTCAAAGTTGGGGGAGAAAAGTTCTTTTGAACATAGGTAAGCATTTCAGAAATGGACCTATCTTGGCTCTTATTCCATCCACTAGCAAAGTATAAAAGAACATTTGACAAATTTTAAACCACTTTGACATCATTGACAAACATTCAATGCTTTACACATATACATTTTACAACTTGTTAACCCCTAAAGTTCCTTGACTATGTTATCACCAAAAACCTTAAAAAACTGCCATTTCTAATACAAGTACCAAATTTTTGAAAAATATCATTTTTGGACACATGTAACCGTAGGATCTTATAGTATACTAGATTGAGAAGACGTGAAAAAAAATTCAGAAAATTCCACCATGTAGAATGCAAGATATTAGCATTTGAAGTGACAAAAATCCTTTTTTGGGCCCTGTGAAAAAATGGGCAGCTGCACTTTACAAGCTCACATTTGTATGAAAAAATGTCCAAAATGGTGGTGCTTCTTTAGATTCATTCTTCAATGCAAGTTGGATACATGCTTGAAAATTTTCAAATCATTTGGAATTGTGCAACATATAGGAAAAAATAGTAAGTAGAAAGATGTAGAGAATGATTCAAAATATTAAATTATTAAAAATTTAGTAATGGAATTGAAAAATCCCAATCCCAATGGTTGTAATGTTGTAATAAACAATCTACATCCTATGTGTTGTTGTTTTTCTAAAAGTATTGAAAATTGAGTTAAATAAAAGACTTCAAAGTTTATTTTAGAGTAGGGAATCCATACTTGCCCGCAAACTAGAACATCTCATAACTTTTGACTCATTGATCAAAATGGAATGATTCAAATCTTTCTATGTATATATGAATCTAGAAATCCAATTTCCAACTTTTCTTTTTGAAAAAAATGATTTTTTCAGATCTGCCCAGACTGCCCAAGTTGAGAAACAAACTACATATTAGGCCATAACTTTTGACTCATATTTCCAAATGCCCTAAAATTTAGTGCATATGAAAGATATTCCTCATCCACACCTTTTGCTAGAGTTTGGGCCAAAAACATGGAAATCTCTAATCACATGTACTTGCCCCAAAAAATTATGTTGCCAAAAAACACACCTTGGTCCTTTAGGGGTTAATGTCCATTTCAGAACTTGGCTAGGGATAGACTTTAGAAGAGGGGTGGAATTAGAGTAGACTATCATAAACCAACTCATTTGAGCATCTCCTACACCCCTCTTAGTTTGAGCCCATCACATAGATTTCCAAGGGGAGATTGGTTGCTGGTTTGTCTTGTTATTGTTGTCCTTGTCATGTTGTCTCTAGTGGGCTTGTAACTTTCCTCCTTTGCAATGAAATTTCGTTTCATTTGTGTTAAAAAAGAGAAGAAAAAGGGGAGATTGGCGGGGTTGGGGATTGATTGCGAGGTGGGGCTAGAAAATCTCTTGCGGCCCTGAGTAAGAGGCCCGGTAAAGTACTTCTTTAGCAACAGTTGGTGGGTGAATCAAAACACCATATCATGAGAAAATTTCTATAGATAGCCACATCTTTCACAAGCTGCCTTTTGGCAATCTATTTCCAAATCCAAATTTTTAATCTAAATTCTGAAAAATTTAAGAATGTCCCATAATCACATAGTACTACATGGTATTAAAAAAAATGTACAAATTCAAAGAAAATTTCACCCCTCCACTAGAGTTGTAGAAGATTCTATACAATGTGACTAATGAGTGACTAATGCTTGGAAGGGGCATTAGTTACAATTGAGCAAATCTTTTACAATTCTACCTCTTGATTCAAAAAATCACCTAAGACACTCCCAAAAGTTGTAATAAATCCTAAACAAGCTTATTAACATATAAAATTGGACTTGTCAACTCCAATTTTATTTATTTAGGGTTTGGGAGTTAAAAAATTAAAAAATTCTAAAAGTGTCCAATGTGTCAACAAATTTGTAAGTAGGGGTCTTACATAATGTAGAACATATTTACAAATTTTTAGAGAATTTCACCTACCTACACAAAAGTTGTGGCAAATTTACTCAGTTGTGATTAAAGTGACTAATGCCTCTTGGGGGCATTACTCTCATTAGTCACACTTGAACAAATCTCCCCCAAAATACTTGCCTTTCGTATTAAAAATTGTCCAAGAACTCCCCAATAGTTGCAATGAATCCTAAACAAGCATCCTAACATATAAAATTGGACATGTGAATGCCAATTCCTATTAATTTTTGGATTGGGAGTTAAAAAACTAAAAAAATTGCAAAAAATTCTAAAAAGTGTCCAATACTCCTAGAAATTTTCACCCACATGTCTTATATTTTATAGAAAATATATATAAATTCTAAAAGAATTTAACCCTCCTTCATTTAAGAATTACAAAAGATTTTGTATACTGTTACTAATGTGACCAATGAGCTTGTAGGGCATTAGTTACATTAGTCAAAATGTACTAAGTCTTCTACATCATTTATCTCTTGATTAACAAAATTTTCTAATTCACAACACTTATGTCTTCATTCACAAGGAATTACTCATCCTTAGTTGTATCCCTAAAGAAAACACATGAGCTACTTATTTGCCATGCATCATAAAATCTAGGAATTTTGGAATTCATATAGGCAATCAGAGGCCCCATATTAGGGTGGAGTGGTATAAAAGAAATTAATAAAGCATAAAACAGAGGGGGCTTTTTTTTAATATGCACCCTGGAAAAAAAATCGTAGACTTCAAGAAGACAATTAAGAAGGGTGGTTCACACCAATCTACAACGGCTTCCAAGTTGGTGTTGTCAATACCAAAATGGCCTTTGACTTGTTAGAACACGGAATCCAATGACAACAAGGAGCCGTGAAGGTCCCCTCTACAAATGGAAATTCTACTAGGGTCGAGGCTAATTTTAGAGGCCCCACTCCTCTACATCTCTAAATGCAGTGTTGTTGGGGATTGAATTTCACTTGGCCACTTCTTCCATCTTGAAAATTAGTTGACAAGGCTTTTTTACTCATGTGTAGGAGATGCTCTTACAAACACAATGACTTTTTTGGATTGTTGACATTGTTAACCTTTAATCCTAGAAGGATGGGTTGGTCACTGTAGAAATCAACTTTTCCTGTATAGTGTGAATCATTTGCACAAAGAAACCCAACAACACTCATTGGAGTTCAAAATGTTGTTCAAAATCTTTCCTTTTCACACAAAATTCCAAAGATGAACAGTTGCACTTTTGTCTTACTTGGGAGGATTCTTTGTCATCCATCAGACACTTAGTGTCCATGGCGTCCCTCTAGGGTTAAAGGATGTTGAGGCTGAAAAGCGGTCGATGGATGACATCATTTTTCAATGTACAAACAAAGAATGCACCTATTGCTTTAATAATCAAAGCAATTTTGGTGACTACCTTGGTTATGGGGTTTGCATCTTTTAAGGGTTGAGAAATTAATTAATTTCTTCACATAAAGATAAATGCAAGACATAGGGAGAGCAATTGAAATATATATATTTTTTGACAAAGTGTGAATTTATTATAAATTTTTGAAATGTGTTGCCCAATTGGACCAAAAGAGTCTATCCCATAAACAATGCGGTAGGTGTTTTTTGTCTGATAAATGACAAGGAATTCTCTTGTGTAGGACAAAAATGCAACTATTCATCCTCGGAATTATAGGTGGAAAGGGGAGATCTTCCACAGTAGTTTGACTCCCAAAGAATATTTTTTTAATTTTTTTAAAGTAGATGATGTCATACAATTCTAAAAGGGCTAATTTCCATGGTCACTAGATCGACGTTTAAGGACTATAGGCTACCCCAAAACCAACAAAAGTGGCTCCATAATGGTCATAATACTCACCTAAAGCAATCATAATATTTCCTAACATGGCTACAACATGAAGGCCTCAAGAAACTACTTCCTTTGATGAATTTACACTAAAATGGTGGAAGTTCCTACTATAGTTACTAATTATTCCATCATTGTCATCCGAGACATTAATTGTAGCCACTAGCTCAACCTAACGTAACCCAAATCTCATTGAATGATACAAGTTTGTCATAGTTTGATGCAAGACTTTGATGGAGCATTTTCTAGATATTTGTAATGGTTCTTTTGCTAGTGATAGGTTGGTTTACCTTACTAAGATCTTACTATTTTGAAAATAGTGAATACTATTGGAATTGGCTTCCTAATACAACAAGAATATGTTAAGGTTTTGTCAAAAAAGTTCTGTAAAAAGTTGTGCTACCTGCTCTCCCACCATTAAACCCTAAATGCCTAAGCCTTTCCAAATGTGTTTTAACTAAGAAAAAAGAGCATGGGCTTATAGTTATCCCTCATGAAACAAATTGTTTTTTTTCTTTCCAAATCTAACCATGTAGATGTTTAAAGAGCTTGTTTATTAGTATGCATACTACTTTGAGTGCAAAATTGCATAAAAATTGTGAGATTATAATAAGAGAAATGTACATTCTCTATTTTTAGTATATCTGCCCCTCTCCACAATGTTTCATAAATTTGCATATAAATTTTTTTGGAATTAGAGGTGACATGACCAACTAAAAATTGTGTTAACATACTAAAATGCACTTCCAAAAATCTTAAGTTCAAATGAAGAACTATCAAACTCATTATACAATCCACCTTGCAATTGTTGGCAAGCAATTTTCTTTTATAAATAGTAATGGCAACTAACTCCAAATCAATACTTGTATGTTTAAATTTTCAATGGTAAAAATCATGAAAATACTTTATTCTTTCCATTGGGACCATTTTCAAAGCAAATGGATTGGTACATTTTTTTAGATCTCAAATCAAGTGAAATTGGCAAATTTTGCACAAAGTTGGGAAATGAAGTATAATTAGCAAGCTATACTCTTCACTTATGGTACATATATGCCTTTGAAGACCTCTCAGAAATCAAATAATTCCTTTTTTAATGAAAAACAAAAGTTTTCAATAGTTTCCTTCAAAACAACCTGTAAAAATTTTTAAAACGGTCAAAGAAATTTAACTGCCCATACCAAAACAAGCCTAAAATTTCAGATCAACCATATATGGTCACTTGGGCATTGAGGGATTCAAGAGGAGGACCGCTCATCAAAGAAAAGTTATTAGGTTTCGGCCTCTAGATCCTTACAAAGTTGCCTCACAAAATCCTTCTGTTTCCCACTATGACTAAAAAATATCTTGTACTTTGGATTCCATTTTTATATTCTACTAGCCAATGTTTAGAAACAAAGATCACAATTAGACATGGCTTATAGACTAAGGTAGGAGGCTCATATACCTGTCATCTATGGACTAGTCCACCTTTTTCATGAATTTCCTTTCTAGAAATATTTTAGCTTATTTTTCAAACAAAGAGAAATAGATTTTGATTGTAACACAAGTTGTTTTGTATTTTTGGAAGCATTTTCGAATTACTTATGAATTTTCAAACAAAATGAGTCATAGGTTCCTATTGATGACCCTAGGTCTTCCATAAACTATTCACTTGCAACTCTAGAAATAAATGGGGAAAGCAAAGAGAATGATTGGCTCTTGTAACAAATATTTTTTTTATCAATCCATTCAATGACTATAGAAGGTCCATTTAAAGACCATCTCACATCCATTTCGCATCCATCTATATTGGTGGTTCTAAATGCCCGCTTGCTTTTAGAGCCTCCTACCTTATACCTTGAAAGAAAATGTTTGGTCCAAATCTAAAAAAATATGGATTTGTATTACAAAAAATATCTAAGAGGATATTTTTTAGAATTTTTCAATTGAAATTTGCAAAATATGACCTCACTATTGCAAAACCCATCACTTTTCATTCCTTGAAATAGCGACAAAACGAGGGGTGAGTGAAAAAAGTCACAAGGGACAAATCGTGGGACCAACTTTGCTACTAACAATAGATCATTTTCAATGAGAAGTGACACAACTCTGGATCTCCTCAATGAAAAACGATGGGGTTCGCTCTAGTGCCTACACATCATATCCATACGATTGGATTGACCACTTCAATAATTGAAATTTTGAACATGATTGTATGCCAAGAATGATGTTCTAAACACAAAATCTTGGTTTCTTCGTTTCATCAATCCAAATGTTTGTAAATACTTGTGTTTGTATCAATTGTATAATGTAGGTTTTATTTGCAAATATTATGTAGCTGAGGGATCACACATACATTTCACTTGAAAAAATAGCTTTCCGAGTGTATAAAAATGACCATTTCAATGACTGAACCCCCCCCAATTAGATTGATTAAGTAACATGAAAACCATTGAAAACTTCCATAATTAGAACTTAACATTATGAACTCAGCTATAGCAAATTATTGTGAAAGTCACATGTTAGCAAATTAAATCTTTCCATTGCCCAGTCATTACCCAGTCTGCTCTTGCCCACTGTCTGATTTGGAAGAAGATCCTCGTTCCGTGAACGTCGAGGGCTCCATGCTTCTGGCCAAGAAAACATCGTCCTCCCAGTCTGATCACCAGCAAGCACCGACTCTCCCTCCCTCCTTCTCTGGCCTTGTACCGACAGCTTGGAATTGAAGCGTGTGGGACACCGCAATTTCTTGATTCTTCCAGCCAAAAAACCTCTGAAAAGCTGCGAATTTACAACGAAAAACACTTTTAAAATAGAGGGCGCTGCTGCAGCACAAAATGAAAAGCAAACGAGAACATTATAAGTATCTGGACTCTTCATTCCACGCACCTCATCACTGGTATCGATAGATAAGTAAGAGAGTGTCAGCTTTCACAAGGTGATAATAACGTGATGGCAGATGCATCAAATTATTCAAATACCGCCGCAGAAGCTTAAACGTATTTTTCGTTGAAGTGGCGGAATTCCAGAGCCCAAACTTGCGACATATGTGGACACAAAGGTCCAAAATCTAAATGTAGGACTTGTATGGACTGAAAAGAACGGGCGTCTGAAAGGTGCCAAAGTATTGGAATACCGCCAATTTAAGCAAAACCGACGTTCTTGGCAGTCAAACGAAAACATCGTGGCCCAGAAGTGGAAGTATCCCCTCTTCAGATGGTCATGATTCAAAAACTCGATCGCTCCATCCAACTAACAACTCCGCTTCCTCAGATCTGCACGTATTCAAGGGATTGTGTACAGTAGAGTAACTTACTAACTTCTACTCCAACGGTGTCCTCTAAGGTATTGTTTTATTATTAACTTCAAAGTGTCTACAAGCCAGAGGAAAGTGAGAAAGTTTGCTTAGTTTTTTATGTACTTAATAGTGTGAGTTGCTACTCAAGAACTAAGACATCGTCCCATGCACCTAGAGTGCAGCTAAAATACTATATACGCTAAAGAGTCCTCCTAGCTATGTGCCTGCAATACAAAAGGGAAAGACCCTCGCAGAATGTAATTGCTTGAGAAGTGTTATTGACTGGGGAGATCGAGGAATATCCCTCTTACTACATTCAATTTCATTTAAGTAGACACGATTCCAAATTCAAATTGGAACCGATATGCACAGAAAGGTCTAAATTTATTTCAGAATGGACATTCTGAAAGGAGCCAAAGATATTGAATATCGCCAGTTTAACGAAATTGGCGATATTGCCGTTCTCTGCAGATTGATTCATACTACCATACGTAGTGATCATGTCAGGACTACACCCGTGAGACAACCAGATAGTGCACCTGCGAATGCTTACCGACACTCAAACAGGGATATGAACAGCACTAGGTTAAAGATTTGACCAAAAATTTAACCACAATGAAGCCTACGAGGGGTTGGGTTTGTCCTACCGACACAATAAACCACACTACGTCGATGATACCCAGACGGCACAGGATACTCTCACAAATTGTAAGCGATCACACCCGTCTCCTGCCTTATTTGGACAAGGCGATTCCGTGTGCAACACTTGAAATACCGCCGCAGCAGAGGATTCAATTCACAGTTGTCCATCACATGCCACAATTGTGAATACCTCGTGCTCGGAATTCAAAATCACGACTCAGAAACTTGAGGTCGTTCGCTTCGTCGCTCCATCCAACTAACTTTCCATTTCCTCAAAAATTCTAAGGTACTGAACGTCGTTGAATCCCAAGTCCCAACATGCCCCGAGAAAGTCTTAATATCTCCGTTTTATTGAACTGTGCAGCGTTTGTTGCATCATAAAACTTCGTAAGTGCAATAACTAAGAAAGGGGCGTAGTGTCTCACGCAGTGTAGTGCAGTTGCTCGATTTGAGTTCCTGGCGGTAGAAATCGACGCATCTGTCTATACAACTTGATTCATACTAGTCTTGTTCATAACAGAACTATAACCCTTATTCGAGAGGATAGTCCGCCCGAAAATTACCGACACTCAAACGGAGCTGTTCCAGCCTAAGGATTCCACAAGCAACCAACCACAGTGGAACAACGCCGTCACAGAGAGGCCACAGGGTTTCAGCTTCGTCCTACCGACACTATACATTACTTCTTAGATAATACTTAGACGGCACGAGATACTCACCCAAATCAGGCAGTAGACGGGTGCCGTTGCTCGCCGACTTGGATGACCGAGGATGACCGCTTCGAATAAGGGAAACGAGGTCCTGTCCACCACTCGGAATTTAACCGTTCGAAACCCTAGCTACAGCAGAGCGAGACTTCGGGATATGAAAGAGGAAGAAGCAGGAGAATACTGACGCCTCCTTGAAACCCCACAGGACGTACACAAGTCACACGACCCACACAAGAAAAAGAGATCTGAGCACCTCGCAGACACTCACTGGACTTTGAAGAAGTCAAGGATAGGGATTCCAAGATACCCCAACACTGTTCACCGTGTTCCAGCACACCTCTGTAGAATGTTGCAGAGAAATCCTTAGCAAAAACTGAAAAACTGACATTACGAACGAGAGTCTCAGCAACACCCACTCCAAATTTCTTTTAACAAAATCATACTCGGCATATTTATAGAAGAGACTTATTGGACAGTGTTGAGTGCAAGAACTGAAAACCTAACATTACCAGAGTCTGTAGAACACCTACTCCAATAGTAAGCAAATTTCTTTAGCAAAATCATACTTTGCATATTTGCAAAAGAGACTTATTGGACATCGTCGAGTTGTTGCACTAGATAGAAGCCGGACTCCAAAGCAGAACATTCTTGTAACTTAGTCACTCTCAACCATGGTTTGCACCCATTGCTACCACTCCCATAGCTACAGTCAAAATCCATACTGGTCTCTAGCGTCTACTTGGAGCTCATCTGATATAAGTGAGTCAGCTAAAGCGCTTGGAATACTTGGAGAAACATCTTGAATAGATTGGTTGGCCTCGTGGGCTTCATGAGCCTCGTGAGCCTCAACCAAGTAGGTCATTGTTGAAGGATTGGTCATGTCATCAAATGCTCTCAGCACACATTCTTCTGGAGTCTCTGTTCCAAAGTGTTTGCTTTGAATAAGAATTTGAGATCTGTGGACAATATTTCTGATCACACGGCCGTTGAATTGTGCGGGAAGTACTTTCTTCCAAAAACCCTCCGACAAATGCGAAATCTTGCTCTCGTCCAAGAAATTGCTCCACAGTTTCTTTCGTTCTTCTGTATTGAATTCTTCATACTTAATGAACAAAGATATTCTTGAAAAAATTGCAGGCTCGATGCGACTCATAACGTTGGTTGTAAGAAAAAGAACACCTTTGTAATGCTCCAACACTCGTAAAAATACTCCTGTCATTGCATTATTCGGAGTATTGTCTAAGCCTATAGGCGAGTATGTCCTTGATGATAGATATACATCTGCCTCATCCAAAACCAAAATCGCTCCCCATGACTTTGCTACTTCAAACGTCCTAAGCAACTTATTTTCCAATTGCTTAGTACTTGCAGTGAACTTAGAAATACTCAATTGCCATAAAGGGCATTCTAATCTTTCAGCAAGGGATTCAACCGTCAAAGTTTTGCCAGTTCCAGGAGGACCATGTAAAACAATGATGCATCCTTGTCCTTTGTTGGGAAGAATATCGATATTTGTTGCCACATTATCGATCCCTTGAGGAATATTGATGTAATACTCCGTTAAAGTAAGCAAGGCAAGTTTGTTTTCTTCCTTCATCACTAGTTTATCAAAAGCTGTCGAAACAAAATGTATGTTCGAAAATCCGATAATATTGAAGCACCCCCACTTTCTTATTGAAAATGAGTAACCGTATGCAATTGCAGGGCTATACTTCAACAGAGAATCAAATTCATTGGCTATAGCCTTGATTCTCATTTCTGACCTTTCGTTTATTGGATTCCATCCCCTCGCTCTTGCAGTACCCATATTCCACGCTGATTTCAACTTTGCAAACCACTTTTGATCAATCATCACACGACCATCAATACTTGCTTTGAAACTGTGATCGCCTTTCTTCCTATTAGAGGACCTCCTAGAAGTCTCATACACCCTAGAAGTCTCATACATTAGACCAGAATAATGCATAAATTGGCGTTCATACTTCAAAACCAAATTACAGAAAACCCTTCCTCTCCGGAATAAGCGTTCTTCTGATTCTTGAGGATTAGCTTTGAATTTCAGTGGAAACACGTCCAAGTTGATGATTTTCACATCGTCTTTGAAAGAAGACAGGCCCCGATTTACATTCGCCACCACAAAGTTGTTGCAATCGAAATCATATACTTCCAAATCAACTGAAAATATTATCCCTGAATAAGGTTTTTCTAAATCGTAGTTGGCTGTCGATACTTTTCCACACAATTCTTGATTTGAAATTTCGCAATAATAGATGACATCAATACCGGGCACAAGTATGGTCCACAACATGTCCCAAGAAATAATACCAGCTTTCATCATCCTCTCATATTGCTTGATAGTGTTTGCATATTCTTTTTCCAAGAAACGGGTCAAATGAAACATGTGAAGATCGTTTTTTTCATGTTCATTGTCTATTGTTCTTGGCAAATTCGACCAAGAATCATAATTTCTTCCTGTCAATTTTCCGTTGATGTATGATATAAGCAAATCCTTAGCTTGAATCTCTCCATAGCTTTCAAATTGCTTCATGTTGTTCGGAAGACATTCCCTCACAACATTTTGAAGATGCTTGGAATATAATTTGATGACAATATCTTTCGGAAGATGTTGACTCTTCACAAATTTCCTCTCTTTTCCAACATTCATGGTCCCATTCAAAAAATATCCTTGGTTATAATATACTTGAAATGGGAGATCGTTGTTGAAATTTGACCCGTAATCATTTGAATCTGGATCCATTCTTTCATACTTTCCAGTTTTTTCATTTCTTCTCCAACAAGGCCATTTCCAATTTATTTTGGTCACAAGGTTTCCTACATCAAAATTTAAAATTATTGTCAAGATTTTCTGTGATTGAAATGACATATAAGCTAAACGTAAAGAAATACAAAATTCATGAAATTTTAATAAGAACTTACAAAAGAAAATATAGAATTTAATAATCATATGTTTAATGCTTTACAATGAATGGACAATGTATTATTATTATGCATATAATCATCAAGAAATGAAAGCTGAAATAAGTAAATATTTACAAGGAAAAAGGAAACTCCAATAAGTGCATATTATAGCACTCTAATATATAGAAGTAATAGGTATCAAGTTAAATTATTGTTTAAAGTTTTTATTTGAATCTAAAATCTATGCATTGCAAAATTTGAAACTGTAATTAAATGTAAATATCATAAGGTAAAAACTTCTACACATTTATATAATATAGTTGCATAGAAGATAGATCAAAGTCATTATTGGAAGTCAAGACATGAAGACCAACTTGGATTCATTTTTAGTGTATATTTGAAAATAATTATATCCATTTTAAGATTTACATGATTTTTTAAAATTAAAATTTATAACTAATAAAAATTAATATTATATATATACTCAAATTTCATATTTGAAAAAAATTCTCAACATCAATCTCAACATCAAAAAGAGATTTTTTGATAGAATGATTAGATATGTCTTTCTTATACCTTTTTTTTTTTCGTAACTTAGTTTTTCTTCAGTAGTTCTTCTTTGTTTGTCATGGTCTTCACGTGGTGGTGGAGGTATAAGGTACCTAGCACCTCTTTGAAAACCTGCAATTGAATCACATTTGTAGTTATTTTGAAGCCAAAAAATACTACACATTTTTAATTGTTAAAAGGTGAGTCGTTCAAGCATCTACGTTTGGACCACTTTAAACTTTAAGGAAAGAAAAAAACAATAGAAAGAACTTCAAAAGGTCATTGTATACTGCTTGAATAAGATTTGAAATTATTAGGAATTTTTTTCTAGAATCATGGTAATTGAAGTACATGAAATTTTTATGGAATTCTTATTTTTTGAAATGAGAGATTCAAAAAAATTATTCTTCAATTTAAGAAAAAAAAATAGAAAAATAATCACCACATTAAAAGTTTCTACAAATCCAAAGTCATTTTGATACATTTCATTCAAAAATTGTCAACACTTTGTTTCCAATTAAGTTTTTATGAAATTTTGAATTTTGAATTTAAGATTACATATTACAATATTAACAATACAAATGGTAGATTTAATCGAGTAGGTGTATTTAAAAACTTCTACATGTTTTAATTCGTACATCAATTTGAAATTATTATTTCCTATTGCATTCTATAAAAGAGCCTTTGAAATGTTTAAACCTAAATAAGTGCAAGAGCCTCTAGAGAAGCAAACACTCTTTTTAGCTAGTCAACCATGAAAACGCATGCATCAAATTTTAAAGACTTGTAACACATCAATGCCCAACATTAACTTACAAAAACCATTGCGCATAAAAAATGTTGGTGAAGCTAAAGGCTTTGGAAACACATGAAAACTTGAAATTGCAAGCATCAGTCGCTTAATAAAATAATTGACACTTTCTTCCAAACTGTAGAATGATAAACCCACATTAGTCAAACTATACATTGTTGTAATTTCAATTATTGATTAGAGTACAATGAATTTAACAATGGAAAACTTGCACATGAAACATCACTAGTTATTACATGTAACTACTTGCACACAATAAATTAGTGCATAAAAAAATATTGAAAAAAAAGAGATGATATGAATATGTATTACCAGGGTGATAATAGTTGAATGATGTACATTGTCAATGCAAAAGTAGGATAAGAAAGCCAAGGATGGAGTGGATGTGTCACCAAATTAGAGAACAATGGCCAAATTGTCCAAAGTTGGCTTGCAAAAATATTCATTATGATTATTGTTGGCGCCCATTTGAAAATAACTGCATCCATTACACTTCAAGGATTAGTTTACTTTTCAAAAATTCTAGTAAAATTAGATTAAAATTTGGTGAGTAGGATCATGTAATCGATTCAATACCATATAAGAATATATGATTAGTGCCTACAGATTGGATACATTATTTGATAAAAATTTCCAAAATTGCCCTATGAAGGGTAGTAAAAAGAAATTGAAAAAAGAATACGTTGAATTTCAAAAATTTCATTGGACAAAATTGTACTAGACTACTATAGGAATGTGGGGATAAATATTCAAAAGCTTTCTTATGCATAGATTGAAAGATTATCATGTTTGTTAGATTTTCTAAACTTCCTAGATAGGATGGACAAACTTTGATTTCTTCTAGAGTAAGACTTTTGCAATACACAAGTTTTTTTCTCATAATTGCATCCTACATCAAGTTTGTCATCTACTTGCCAAAGTTTAGAAGTAGATAAAGAGTTTGCACATGCAAGCTCTTCAAAATTTTGAACAACGTTACTTTTATCTAACCACCAAATTGAAAAAAAATATTCTGAATGGGGTACATTTTTACATCTTTTGCCAAAAATGAATATGAATTCACTTAAAATTGACTTCATATAACCCTACCCAAACTTCCAATTGGAATTCAACAACCATGTTCTCTATTAAGATTAACTTTGTCACCTTTGATAAATAATCCATATGAGCCTTACTAATTAAAGCATTTTTGTAGGTATTCCAAGTTCTTTGCACAGCTCAATTGACATTTAATACTTAAAATAATGTAAATATTGTGAAACCATGAGTAGATAATTGCCTTGTGCAAATATGTGTTAGAATTCACCTTACCTAGAGAACATCCTCCTTCATTTGTGTTCTTGAAGAAAATGAATTCTAACAAGACTAAAATGCCTCTTGCAAAATTTACAAACCTTTTAGATAAATAAAAATATGTCTCTTTTCAAAAGATTGAGAACAATGAGGTCTAAAATGAAAATTGGTTTCCTTAACCCCTAAAAGCCCAAGCCTTTTTAGGTGTGTTTTGACTATGAAAAAAGAGCATTGGCTAGTAGTTATCCTTAATGAAGTAAATTGTGTTTTTTCCAAATCTAACCATACAGATGTTAATAAAGCTTGTTTATTAGTATGCACACCAATTTTGAGTGCGAAATTTCCTAGGAGTTGTGAGATTATACAAAGGGAAATATACATTTTCTATTTTTAGTACTTTGTCTTTGTCCACAATGTTTCAAAAATTTGCATATATATGTTTTTTGGGATTGGAGGTAACATGACCAACTTCAAAGAGTGTTAGTACACTAAAATGCATTTCCAAAAAACTTAATTTCACATGAAAAGACATCAAACTCATTACACAATCCACCTTGCAATTGTTGAAATGTAATTTTTGTTTATAAGTAGAAATTGCAAATAGCTTCAAATAAACACTTGCATGTTGAAATTTTCAATGGTGAAAATCATGAAAAGACTTTAAACTTTTCATTGGGACCATTCTTAAAGCAAATGGATAAGTACAATTTCTTAGATTTCGAATCAAATGAAATTGCCAAGCTTTGCATAAAGCCACGAAATGAAGTAAAATTAGCAAGCTTGTAACTCCACTTTTAGTACACATATGGCTTTGAAGACCTCTCGGTAATTGACTATATACTTTTAACAATGAAAAATGAAAGTTTTCCATAGTTAACCCTCAAAATTGCCCGAAAAAAATTTTAGACCAGTCATAGGAATTTAACTGCCGACACAAAAATGGGCCTGAAATTTCAGATTGACCATATATGGTTGACAGGGCAAATAGGGGTTAAAGTACAAACCTACCCATAGGGCATAGTTTTAGAGTAAACCCTAACATCACATAGTTCTTGATTTTAAACGTCTTGAAACTTGACTACAAAAATGTATTTCCAATAATCTACTTACTATTTCTTTTATTATTTTCCAAAA
Organism: Straminergon stramineum; assembly: GCA_963920665.1. Lineage (NCBI taxonomy): Eukaryota > Viridiplantae > Streptophyta > Bryopsida > Hypnales > Calliergonaceae > Straminergon > Straminergon stramineum. The sequence continues at coordinate 7,239,933 of OY987268.1, forward strand.
ATTTTGAAATCATAAATTTTTTGTGTCACTTTGAAGATAACATCTTAAAAGCTAAAAATACACCACTTTTGAACTTTATTTTTCTTAAATTTCTCTTAATTGTATAAGATCAAAGATAACACAAATTATACAATATGATATTTATCATTTTCATCTCTAATTTTGCAAAAAAATCATACTAGTTTAAGTATTTTTTTTAATTTCTATGATTTTTACAAAGACATTATTTAAAAAATCATATTAATTTTAATTTAATGTTTTTAAATATGGAATAATGGAGTAGAATATTAGATATATAGTATTGTATGAAAAAAATATGAAATTTTTTGAAGATGTATTTTAATACAGAAAACTAATGAAGTTGACTAAATGGGAGTACAAAATGTCCTCTAAGGGTTAATTCCCTACTACATCCATCCTCCTAATGTTCAGAGGCCTTTTTCATCAAAAAACACTCAAAATTTCTATTTCTATTGCAAATAAAAAAATCTCTTTTCATATTTAACTATAGGATCTTGTACTAGACTATTACAAGAATGTGTGGAAGAAATTTCTAAAACTTTGATTGCATAGATTGTAAGATATTTGCAATTGAAGTGAAGAAAACAAGTTTTTTTGCCCTTTGCTCAACTTAAATTTTTGCACCACTAATTTCGATTTTCTAATTCTTATGTTGAAGAATTGAATTGAAAGTGGGGGAAAAATATTCAGAAAATCAACTCTTGATTATGTATCTAAGAAAATTATTAAATAGAATTAAATACAAGATTGAGTGAAAAACTTGATCATTAATAGCTCTAAGATGGAATTTAAACTCAATAATCCCAACATGGAGATTGTTCTAGCAAACAAACTAAATTAACCCTATCTAACAATTTGTTTTGAAAAATGGCAAAAATGGCATTAAAAAATGAATTCTACAAGTTATTTTTTCCGAATGATGCTTAGATTGGCCAAAAAAAAAGATTGGCCATAACTTACTCATCACTAGTCCTTATTGAATGAATCAATGCTTCTCATGTAGACTAAAATATAATCTTTGAGAAAAGAATTGCAAATCAAATCAAAAACAATTTTTTTGTGTTTTTTTAATGTGTTTCCCCTTGAATGGCTTTTTGAACTTAGGGTGGCATCATAACTTTTTCTCCCAAGCATTGATTAATATAAATAGGTAATGTGATTCCCAAAAGCCAATGTGATTTCCTATCTTTAAAAAAAAAGTTTCAAAAAATCATATAAAAAATTGAGGTCACACAAGCCTACATGATATTCTAAAAGTCCCATAAAGGGACTTTGGGACTTCAGGGGTTAATTTTGAATGAAGAAGCCGTGGATGAGACCATGACCGTCCACCCGTCCATATGGATGAAAAGGTGACAAGCCATTTTGTGGCACTATGCATTCTATAGGTATGTTTGCACTTGGTGTTAGGGGTGATGTTTGCAATGTGGATCCAGTCCAAAAATAGGTCTAAATTCGTTCCTAAGATCCTTAGTAACAACACTCTTTAACACCAATTGTGAACATACCATAATAGATGTAGTAAAAATTCTTTCTACAGCAAAGCTTATAATTCAGTTATACTTACCTGTTTTCAAGGTTGTGTCTTGTATTGAACAAAGTTCGCTGCGTACTGTAACAGTCTGCCCTTGGATGTGCACTCTCTTGCTTGCAAAGATTTGAATTTGATCAAGGTTGACAGGTGGCAGGAGATCAGTGCATCTCCATGTTCCAATTCTCTCCTCCTCTGGCAGGGACTGCACAATTCAAAGTTACCATCCACATGTTAAACCCTACTTTAGTAAAGATCCGGAGCCCGTTTCTGGCATAAATTGCCAATAACTGTCAGTTTTTAGGGCAGTGAGAGAAAAATGATTAAAGAAAAAGGGTTTTTTGAAGTTCAATTGTACAAATTTGTACTAGACTACCATTAGAATATGTGGGAAAAAAATTCAGAAATTTTGACAACTTAGATCAAAAGATTATAGCATTTGGAGTTAAAAGATTTGGAGGGATCCTACCTGATAGGGCCAACAAACTTTAACTATTGAGCTTAGCAAAAGATTCCCAAATTGCTCGACTTGCCTAGCATTTTTTGAGTAGCATAACTTTTGATGTGAACATCCAATTAGAAAAAAACTATATTCCCACTTAGGGGGTATATGTCCACACCTTGAGTCAAAATTTAAATAAGATCTATTGAAATTTGATACTTTAGAAACTTGCAAAAAATTTCAATTGGTCATTCAACAACCAATTGGGTCTTCTAGGAATTATCCCCCACCTGCCCCGGCCCTCCAACTTCCAAAGACAATTCCTACTTTTTAATGTGGTACTTGAGTAACATGATGAATAGTACTAAATGTAGAGTTGTAAGAACATAATCAATACTCTTCTTTTAATGTACATTTTGTTATTTGTTCTTAAAATGAATATATGTGTAAAAAAGAGGTTATCATAAGTTCCAAGTTACACTATCAAATCTTGGTGCTAAGGATTCATATGGATTTTCAACACAAAACTTTGACACACTAGCCCTTGATGCTCTACAAGGGTCATTGCAAGAAAGACTGTCCATTTTTTGTAGCACTTCCCACAATACTCATGATTTTTTCGGGAGTACTATATAATTAGAAAAATAATTAAAAAAAAAAGTTTAATGTATACACCTTTAAAAAGAAGGTACCCTAGAAAGGAAAAGCATAGAAAAATTCTCTAAGTAGGAGAACTAGAAAAGTGCAAAATCTCATTAAAATAGGTACTATCACATTTTAATTTGTAAAAAATAGGAAAAAAAATTCAAAGAAACTAAAAATTGGACATTTGGGAAGACTTCATGTTGAAGAGATTTCACTAAGAGAATGATCTTGAAACCATTTTCAATGTTCAAAACTACGTGCGCAAGGGAGCCCTGTTTGCATGAACATAGAGGACATAAAATAATGTTTTTTTTTAATGATCTTTGGTAGACACATGCATAACTAGTGTGGGAATAGACCATAGAAATTTCATCTCTACATTATTAATTTTGGGTACTCCCCAATACTAAAACCCCCTAAACCGCAAAGTGTGATAAATTAGCTAAATTAAAATTTAATTATAAATTTATTCTTGAAAATTTCTGAAAAAATAAGGAATCTAATTACTATCAAATTATCCATTTCCAATAAAAATTTCAAGTTAATTGGGTTCATACTTCAAAAGTTATAGCACATAACAATTCCATCATTCCAAGTGTGACAAAAAATAGTACTAGTCTTTCTTGCAATCACCCACAACTGCCTTTCTACCAACAATATCTTATAGGGTTTGGTAGATCATAACATTTTGTTCACCAATATTCTCTATTGTCAATTGACTTGGTAATAAGGTAGGAGTCCCTATTTGTGCTACTAGGTGGCTACTATATACCAATGGAATACATTTGAAAGCATGAAATGTACACCATTGATACATACATGTGCACAAATAGGCCATCCTACCTTATTTAAGATTCTTTAAACCTATCATGGGCTATTTGAAGGAAATGTCCCCACTATTTATTGATAATATTCATTATGTGCTATTAAAATAAACATGACATTATTCCATTAGCTATTAATTGCTAATGAACTTTAATTAACTCCAACATGTAGTTTTTAATTGAGCCAATAGAGTTCACATTTCAAACGCCTAATTTATCCAAAAGTAGCACCAAGTTACAAGTGGTAATCTAACTTTGGAGCACATTTCTATGGATTTTGTCAAATAATATTTCATAAAATAATTAGCCATTATGAAAATTTTGAAAAACAATTCTCACAATTCTCAAATTCAATTGGTGCACCTAGCAGTAATAATAACAACTTCAACTAACTTTGGAATTATGTGAATTTGTGAGGCACACAAATATGGCATAGGAAAAAAATGAGCCTTCAAGGGGTTGCTTCCCTTTGAGAAGTTCCCCTCAATGAAACTCATGGACCCTTTTAGGAATAGTAGCCACTATTCATCATCAATGATGAATAGTGACACAATAAAAAAATATGAAAATTTAAATTAAAAAATATTTGAAAATATTTAAAGAATAATAAGAAAATAAGAAAAATAATAATATCAAAATAGCACTAATGCGACATTGACTCTCAAAATTTTGTAATTTTGAATTTATTTTAATATTCATACATTCATATTTTTTAAATTATTTAATTGAACTGTCACGCACTTAACATGCTCTGTAGCTTACTGGCCAGAAAAAACAAAAAAACAAAAAAACAAAAACAAAAACAAAAACATTTTTTTTGGATTTTTTTTCAGGCAGGAGTTTCTTGTTGTCCGTGCTGTCTAGGACTCAGAGCCTCTTAGAAGGCTCATATTTTTCCTATGGTTGTTCACAATATTGTAGATGAAATCGTTAGCTCAATTAGTGTGTTTTTCATCCAACTTTTGTCCATTCCCATCTTATATTTTTAATCCAACTTTAATTCATCCATCTATGTAATATCTTATGTTTCACATATCAATTTCATCCATCTCTATCTTATGTTTCATCCACTTTCATCCATTCCATTTAATTAAATCTACCACTTTCCTTGTCAAAGAGTTAAAGAGTTTTACATCGTTGTCGATCGGGTCTTGCTTAACAGATGCGAATATCATGTAACCTTCAGACGTTGCTGCTCGGATCTCAGCTCCTTCCAGATATTTCCCTCGCACAATCAGCATCCCTGATCACAAGAGCAAATAATAGATTCATGATAAAAGTTATAAAACATATGAACAACAAAATTCTCAAAGGAGATCATCAGGAGAACCTGCTCAATCTGCTGTTATTGATATCAGAAAGCAACTCGCAAGGATATTTGGAATGTGCAAATGTAAGTGTAAGTACCTGCTGAATATTCTGCTTGCAAAACAGTTGGCACTTCAGTATCTCTCAAACTCAATAGGACAGGCTCTTCGCAATCACCTGGAAAAGATATCAAAGGAACACAGAATGTGCACAGAATTGTCAATCCATCGATGCTGATCAATCACTGTGAAAACTACTCAAGTTCATTCAATTAGTGCCAGAGTTTGAATTGTGAGAGACCCCTTACTATAATTCAATGAATATTACACATTCTAACTCGCAGAGTTGCAGTCGCAATGAGTTGGGAATTGTATGATTTTGTGAGGTGCACTAGTACAGAAGTTCACAGGACTTTAGATCAATACAACGTAGTTTGTACCATTTTCACAATATATCATACAATGAGATTGTCATCCAACCTTCATCTGACTTTCATGTAAATATCTCCAAATTTTTGCACTAATTAATAGATCGAATCCATCCAAGATGTATTCAAATTAGTGTGGGAAGGCTCAAACTATGTATTCAAACTCTTGAACTAATTATAGTAGAAAGGAGGTCCACAAACACCAAGCTACATAGCATCAATGATGTCCCCTAAAGCCGAAGGGCCATCATGACATGATTTGTTTGGTATTCCAAGACCTTCTTTCTATTGGTGTTTGTACAAATGTGGTCTTACTATTGTAAAGATCCAACTTGAAAGGACAAGACCCATCACCATTCACCAAGGTATTCTTTCTAAAAAAATTGATTTGAAGACCAATCTAGGATTCTAGGTGCATTCTTTATGTCTTGAGTGATCTAGAAAGTCATCCATTGGCTACTTTCAACAACCTTTCAAGTTTAAGATGAGAATTTCATGAGAGTTATGTGGAGAGTTGGATGAATGAAGATGAACTACCTAGAGCCAAATGAAAAGTTCGGTGAAGATAGGATGAAAAGATGTACGAAAGTAACATGAAATATGGATGAGAAAGTGTAAGAAGATAGGATGAAAGCTGGATGAAAGCTGGAAGACTATCATACTACTTTTCAACCACGCACAGACAGAGTTGAGCTTTTACCATAGCCTTACCAGTGCAGCAGTACAAGAACGACGCCCCCATCTGCAACGTGAACCCCTCGTCCAGTTTCATGCCTTCAATCGCAACCTCCCGCAGCGCACTCAGATTCTCTTCCGTCGCAGGCACCCTCGCCTGCATCATCCTGGACGAGCAGACGTCGTGGCCAAAATCCACTCCCAGTTTCTCCTTCACCGTCTCCTTAAACTTGTTCCCCTTCTTCGTCTCCGTCAGCGAGGGGAAATGACCTGAAAACGTCATTTCAATCACATGATGATCCTTCGCATCAACGTCTGGACATGGTGTTGCAACCGGTGGTGACTCTGAGGATGTGCTGGCAGCATGACCCATAGATCTTGACTTGATGGTGTATCCGTTAAGTTTCCTCTGTCGCAGTTGATCACACGGTTGCTTGGCAGTCTGGACAGCTTTTTTTGGTTCTGTCGGTACTGCATTCGTTGAAGAAGTTGGGGATCCTGGTATGGGATTAGGTATGGATCCCGTTGTCGATATTGCAGACGTTGAAGACGTTTCCTGAGGTGGGGATCCTCGTAAGGAACCAGTAGGTGTGGACCCCGTGGTTTGCGCATGATTATCTGGAACTGGTGGAGGTGCAGCAGATGAGCTCTGTGCGCTGGGGGAACCAAGGGAACCTTGAGATCCGACAAACTTCGACTCTAGAAACTTGCTCACGGCCAGAGCTTGGCCGAGTTGTTTCTGGATTTCGAGGTCTCTTGCAATGCGCTCTTTCGTCCTCGCTCGTCTGTAACAGAAACGCAATGTAAGAAAAGTAGCGATGAGTTGAAGGATCCAAACGAAAATGCCGGCAAGGACGTTCATTAAGAACCCCCCGTAAACTGGATTTGTGACGATGCTATATATCCACGTCGTCTTGGCGGCCTCCGGTGCTGGAACATCGGCTAGCAGTCCCCGAGTCGGTGTCTTACCGACAGTTTTCTCGTTCGAACCTCCGATGGGTTCGCCGAATCCCTGGCCAAGGGGGCTGCCCATAGTTCCGTACCTTTGCCAAACACGTACTGCAACTATTATAACAGCAGTTTGCCTACACCTAGTTCGATGGTAACTCGATCGACACCAGAGCTGGAAGGGCGGTTGCGCAGGATCTACTCAAGAACTCGGTCCATCCTCAATCTCCTATTTAAATGCGCAGCACTACATGAAGTTTGAGGATAAAAGAGGATGTAAATAAGGGCAGTAGAGAATTAAACGAACGTTGGAGACCAAATGAATCACACTAGTGTCTATATCTTATGTACCACGTACACGACATCCGCATCACGCTCCTAGCTAGAAATTTGAAGTCGACAGAAAGCTAGATATACGCGACTGGAGATCTACATGTATGAAGTCAAAACCAACAACACTATATCAACGGATATTGCAAGTGGCACTGGGAGATGAAGAAGATGAGCTTTCCACATTGAGGATGATGAAGCCCCAACCTTCGTAGACATCAACGCGGTGGCCAGCTTAAGGTGGAGGTTTGGTACTAGCAAGCTGGAGTGTCTGTACACGGCTCAATTATTCAGAATTTCAGAATCTAGAAGAAATTCAGACCGCAAGTTGCATTATGTCTGTACTCCTCTGTAGTGTACAGTCCAGTGGCCATCCTCATTTGCACCATCGATGTAACTTACCGATATTTTCTCCGACAGAAACTTCTCCTACAACAATCATTTCCTCTTATTGAACATTACAGTACACCACGAACTCGAGTTAATACAATTACAGTACACTAATAATGAATTTTAGAGTTACCATACTAATTGAGTTGAAAATGCTACAAGTTTTTACTGTTGATGAGCATTTGTACCAAGAGCACAGATATCAATCTATTCAAAGAGGGGTTCTCTACAAACATAGTTGGTAAAAATATTCATCTAGTGTAAAAATTTATGGCATTTTGAAACAATCAATTTGGTTCATACAAAATTCATTATTAGTTTAGTGAGCCCCTAAGAATAACACTTAAGTAACTATACCTACTAAATACATTTTAATAAGAAATTGAGCATTGTTTCTATTATTAAATTGTTCACTGTATTCATTGTATTGCTAAAAGACAAGAGAATATTTTAGAATTTTTTTATGCATTTCTGGAAATCATGTGAATAAACTATTAATTTTTTACGTGCTAAAAGTAGATGTAAACCAAAGCATCTCTAGGCTTACATGAATAGAGGTTGTACATTTTAGGCAATACTAGATAGTGGACTAGTGGTTGGTTTAGAAAGGAATACAATTACATGTAGTTACTTGAATTTTGGCAATTATGCAAACTTATGTTAGAGGCACTAATATAATGATAGTTTATATTTTTCCTAGATAAATTAATATTTAAAATATGTTCTTTACCATAATTTCTAAAGTCTAAAAAATGAATTCTTCTAGCCAACTTCTATCTTACTATCATTTATAGACATCCAAATATTGACACTAATTAGACCACACTCATCTCAAATTCCAAAGTGTATATTTATAAACCTTGTCGAATTGCTATTTATTATTGGGTATTTTTTTAATTATATTTTGTTGACAAGAATAAATAATTATTTTTGCTGCATTTTAGTGTAGTATTGTAGTTTGGATAGCACTCAATTATTTTTAGGCCTTTTTTGTAGGCATTATATTATGGAGACATTTTAATGGATTTTGGTCCATTTCTCTAAATTCTCTAACTTTTGATTGATTACACTTTGAGTTTCAAGTGTTCTATAGTTTTTCATTGTTTTGACTATTGTTGCAAATGACTCCATTTGGCTAAGATTTTATAGATCTTAATAGTGTGACAAAATTCTATCCTTGAATTTGTATGTTGTTTAAGGTTACTCCCTTGTAACATAGGGGACCACATGCATTGATGGGGTATTTAAAAAAGAACTATATACAATTATCATATTCAAATAATATTTAAATATATATTCTAAAAATATTATTTTAATGAATTTATAAACCCCTATTTTTTCAAAAAAATCATATAAATTATATAAATATATCCCTATATGAGTTTATATAGGGAATGGGAGAAAATGGAAAACTTGCAAAATTAATATGAAGATATGATCTAAAGTCCCATTGTCCCTACATGGAATAAAATGGATTTTGTGAGGGTCTTATGACCTCAATATTTACTGATTTCTTTTAAGACTTTTCATAAGATAGAAAAAAGTATTAGCTTTCTGGGAATGTAATTTTTATTTCAATTGGTGCATGTGAGTAAAAGTTATGCTACAAAACCCTCAAAATTGGAGAGACTAGGAAGCCATAAAATCCACAAAAAATTGAAATAAGAATTTGAATATTTTTGTTTAAATGGGAAGCCATTAGAGGAGATCTGGCCAAATAGAGGGCTGTGAGTTCCTGGCAGCAAGGAACTCGGGGAACTGCGCCACTGTAGCCTGCTGATGTGGTCGGGAAACTGCCAGGTCACTTTTTTCTTTTTTTTTTTGAAATTTTTTTTTTCATTGACTTTTTTGTCGATTTCAAGACCAATTATTATTTTTTTTTTTCACAAAAAAAAATTTCAAAAATTTATGACGGCTGATTGCTGTTAGTCGTGCCCTCACTGCTGGGAAACAACAATGGGGGAATAGGCCTGGAACAGCCTTCTTTTTGGCCAGATCTCCTCTAATGTTTGATTGATTCCATTTGGATTTTGGATTAGTGATGTGAAAGTTATGGAGCTTCTTGTTTTGCTAGCAATCAGAGCAATTTCTTGAAATAAACTTTTTCTTTCACTTTGAATACTAATATCTTTCAATCTATATTGTCAAAAATCACACAAATTTTACCACACAATCTAAGACAAGTGTTGAACATGATCCTAGAGTTGGATTCTAAAATTAAAAAAAGAAATTTGATTTCATAGATGAACGTAGTCGAAGTGATAGTTTTGAGTGATTTTCGACAGAAAAATGGCCTCGGGATTTTACGGGCTACATTCTTCATACAATAATTTATCTTGTGTGCCTATATTTCTTCTAGGAATTCTTAAATTGAGGTTACAATAAATACGTGTATCTTGGTGGTAGGGCCGCATCCTCTCTAGGAATCACCATTTATTTCTTGTTGGGTCATCGTTAGATAGGGATAAATTCCAGTGGATGAGAGTTGAGTTACCACCAACCCAAATACAGTACAGTCAGTCAGTCCGTCGGTCTCAACGAAATGAACGAATGTCATCCAGTGCAGTAAGTTACCGCCCTTCAGTTCAACTGAATATTATTACCTTCAGATGGAAGAATCCGTCTCACTCAGGCATCCGTCGTGCAGAAAGCAACAAATCATAAGTTAACTTATCACATGGCATGGGAACCAAAGGCAAGGACATTTTGTAGTTTTATACTATAATTTTATACAGTTCTATACCCTACCCATGCCTGTGACCGGACACATAAAGCGACCTTTTAAGGGCTGGTTGGCCTTTTCGATGGTTCTCAGGTGCACGGAATTATTTTTTCTTATTTTTCACTTGAAGAAAAATTGATGTGGAATCTAACCCAAGTGGTTTCATGTTTTTCAGAGCATTTTTGAATTACTTATGAATTTCTAAAGAATTCTGTCATAGGTACCTATTTATCATTGTAGGCCTTACAAAACCCACACATGCATAGTCTGAAAAAAGATATGGCTTCACCAGAAACAAGCACTGCGGCATGTAGAAAGTAATAGACAGGGTTTCAAAATGTGACCTTTGATAAACTTAACTCTTAACCCCTCAACACCCTTGGGGCGAAAATATCGCTCCTGATACTTTTTTGATTAGCATCTGCATTGGCAAATGAACTGGGATTCAAAAAATTTCAAAACAGAACTTGGCACTTGTTCCTTCCTAAAAAGATACGTGATTTCTTCAAGTGATTAGCTTGCACAAGGTTCCTTGAAGAGGGGCAGATTGTCATGAAATCTATTTCTAGACATGGTAGTTGGGAGGGGTTTCTAGATTGTGACTAGAAGTAGCCGGTGGGAGGCTGTTGGATCTGCCTTGAAGCAGAATCCGATGCACCTTGCTGCCCTCACTGCATGTGGGAATGAGAGGCTGCATAGCGCACTCATTCTTTGTTGTTGAGGGTGTTTGGTAGAGGAGTGGAAAGGAAGAGCAAACGCATCCTATGTCGATTTTGCAGCAAGTGGATGTGACGATTTTGATTTGCACAATTAGACATGGATGCAAAAATGAGGGTTGGAGCTTCTTCCGTGGGTTGTGGCCATCATCACGTAGCATTGGTAGTTGCTTGCACACAGATTCAGTTCATAGGGTACGCCATAAAACATTGTGCGCTCTCCACGAACATTTGCGATTGTTTTGAGTGGGGAAGGCGGTGCTTCCGAGTACACAGTAGCATAGGAGAGGCCATGACGACAGCCTTGAATAAAGGGCAAGCAACAGTTGAAGAAGTGCAGACAATTCAAGACATTCTATACTCGTGGGCATTGCAGAAAGGGGTTGGTGCGAAGGTTACAAAAAATGTTGTGAATTGCTTGGACGAGTCTTTTCTATTGTCGTTGCTAAGACCTCAACAAAAGTACTATTGGACAGAGAATCCAGGAACACGAAATTAGAGGTACCTTTGCCAGAGGCACATTGGCCGCTTAGTAGGGTGGACTGATCGAGCTCTAGAGGGGCAAGACGACAACATTCCATTAGTAGTCGAGAAGTTTTTGCATGAGAAGTTGTGGCCTCAAAGTGAAGATGAGCCAAATGAAGGGGGCCGCGAGATTACAAGCCAATGCAAGGTTGAGGTTGTGGCCTCCAACCGTGTGGGGTCGAATTCTATGCAACCTCGAGGTTGCCAGATCCGCTAGTCAACAAGTGATGCAAGATGCAATTCAACAAGGATCAGAGGGGGCAAAACCACACGTTGACTACAAAGAGACCGCCCCGAGCCCTACAATCACCGCAATGCAATCTCCAACGTAGATGTGTAGGGGGGCCCAGCCATTGTCACCGATCTAGCTATGAGCAAGGACCAACCGACAATAGGCAATGCTTGACATAACAAATGGAAGGGAACGAGGGAGAGCCATGGCAGACTAGTCCATGTGGAGGAATGGAGGAAGATTCAAGGGAAGCCATGCAACGACCATTGCAACGCCTCTATCAACAATGCGGAGAAAAAGATGGGGGAGAGGGCATAGGCACACAATACTTGATGCCATACCTCCACCGAATTGGGTGCCCCTTGCTATTGTCCCAATAAACCGCACGCCTCCACGGTTGCGTAGTAGGGGCATCATTTGACTTGCCGCATTGCCAACAAGCTTAATTCCATAAGCCCGAGGAATTGGTGGGTCAAATGGCAAGAATTTTGTGCCTCCCTCTCGACACCCACGTCTTGATTCTGGCCCCCAGTTTGTAGGAGACCATCAAGAGTCTACAACGTGGCGAAGCCGAGCAGCTATCAGGACCATTTCACCACTTTGAGGGCAACAAACACCAGATAGGCCTCAACGTCGTGGACATGGCGTTCCTTGCAATTTAAGTAATGCCTTCAACAATGTTGAGAAGGTGCATGACTAGTTGAATGCAGTCGAAAATCTAGCGGAAGTTGATGTGCCACCTAGTAGTTGCCTACCTACAAGAACATGCAACAATCCAAATGAGCAACCGCAAGGGGATGGGAGTGTCGGTTTACTGATTTCCTATGTGCCAAGAAAGGCCAACGAATCGAATGGGACGGTCTTGCCAAACCACGTCTAGATGCCGCTACAGCTCTTGGAATTCGATCCCAATCAATGGAGGAGGGGGCTCCAAAATTTTTGGGGGGATGTTCAGTAGGCGTGGTCGGAGGACGAAGTACACTGGTACGGGGTAGATTTCAAAGGAGGTATCGGATGGAGGAAAGTAGCAGTTGCAGATTGTCACTCCATGGATTGGCGTGTAGATAAACCACCACCCTATACTAGGCCAGGGCCTTCCATGGCACCTGGAATGGGAAGAAGTGACCCTCACGATGGTTTTGTCATGCAGCAAGTCCATCAGCCTGACCATTTTGAAGACTTAGTTTCTCCAGCTTCACAATCTACGGATTATCCCCTTTTATCAGCATACACACCCCAGCAGAGCACTTGCTGGAATGACGCTAGTCATACTATGGTGGATTCCCCTCCACTGAGCCACCTCGACAGATGGACTGAGGATTCCGAAGATCTTGATTGGATGGCCTCTTTCCATGATTTTATAGGTAACCTCTCTGACGACCAAAATTCTGATTGGGAACTAGTAGATGATCATTCCACTAGATTGTCAAGTGTCGACGAGTTAGACACACAATGATATCGAGAATTCATAGAGAGTGAAGGAGTCACCCCCAACCTATAGAAAGCGTCAAAGAAAGGTACAATGGCGCATTTTGGGGCCAACATGCCTTATGCTTACTAGGAGACCGATAGTCATTTAGTGGTCCAACACTAGGACCCACATAGCAATTTCGTTCTTGGCAGTAGGACAAACGGTACTTTTTCAACCTCTTCTGGAATGATGCTACTATTGATCGCGTGGTCCAGGAAACAAATAGATATACTCAACAGGATGTAACGGAATATCAGTCCTAGTATCAAAATGGTGGTTCAAAGTAGACTAATGTCACAACTATCGAATTCAGACCTTGGTTAAGCATTGTAATTCTAGTGGGGTTGAAAGTCACCCCTACTATACGAGACTATTGGAAGAAAGATGCTTTTTGGCATTGTGGTATTATTTATACTACCATGACTCATGATAGGTTCAAATGTATTTTACGGTGCCTTCATTGTGTTGATAATACAACACTTGAGACCGATAAGAGAGCGTAGGCTTACGACAAAATCAATAAAGTGAGACGGGTCATTGAGAGTTTTGTGGCTCGTTCCACAAAACTATGGAACCCTGAGAAGTTTGTGACTGTCGATGAAATTATGATCACCTATAGAGGACACTTCAGTCTTATTCAATAGTATATAAAAGCGAAGCCTACACACTATGGTTTGAAAGTTTGGTGCCTAGTCTCCAATCCTAGCCGGTACATTTACAATCTGCAAGTTTATTTAGGTAGTACTGGTACAACTGATCATGGTGAAGGGACAAGGGTAGTAAACCAGCTTGTGAGAGGGATGTCACACAAAAGCCACTGTGTTGTGGTTGATAATTTTTTCACCTTCCCTGAGTTATTTGATCAACTTCTGGAGAGAGGGATATGGGCCACTGGAATTGTGAATGGTGGTCGAATTGGTGTACCTTCCATTTTGTTGGGATTCCGATGAGGTAAATACGAAAGGGGGACATTGTTTTGGCAAATGCATGCCAGCTAGTGTATGACAATGACAACATGGTATGATGCTAAACCGGTGACCTTCCTTAGCACCTCCCAAGCAAGGTTGTTCCGGACACATGTTCACAGCGAAATCGCGTCTGAAAATCAGATAGCTGGATGGCCGGTTTCATCGGATGCGAGCGACGTAGTCGGACGCTGTCCAGTCACCGTCTGGGGGGCGGATGGGCGGATGGGGTGAGTGAATTTTGGGGGGATTAGGCAAGGGTGATGCCCAATTGCCCGGAAAAAAAATGGGCAGCTTCAAGCGTGTAGAGAAAAAAAGGAAGTAAATGTGTTAAAAACTGCCATGAAGTACTATAGTCAGCACATACAAAAATTGCATACTTGAAATTGCATACTCAATGTTGGCCTCCTTTGATACAAGTATGCAAGCCCCCAAATTGAAGGAGATAAAAAACTTAGAACCTTATTGAAAGAAAGGCCACATAACCATTGGTCCAAAAAAAAACCACGGGGTGAGTGTGGGGTGATTGCAAGAAACACCTACCAGTTTCATTGTGTTTTTTTTTGGAGCGCTATAACTTTTGAATTATGAATCCGATTCCAAAACCAAAAAAACCATTTCTAGATATCTTTCTTGTTATTGTAATCCTTATTTTTCAGAAATTTTTAAAAATCATTTTATATTTAAAAGTCAATTTTGATCATTTGTCACACTTTGATGTTTAGGGGTTTTTTATACTATTGAGTGGTTTAAATTAGTGATTTTCAGCTGAAATTTCTATGGTATATTAGTTTAGTAGGCATACATGTGCCTACCAAAGGAAATCTAAAAATTCATTATTTTATATCCTCCACGTTCATGCAAATAGGCCTCTCTTGCAAGCGCAATTCTAAACAATAGAGATAGTTTTGAACTCGTTTTTTTGCTCAAATCTCATCATCAAAAAGTACTCCCAAATGGCCAATTTTTAGTTTTCTTGAAAAAAAAATTTCCTATTTTCTACAAATTAAAACGTCAAAGTATATATTTTCCATGATATATTTTGGGACATAGAATTCTAACAAAGAAAATACATTCTTTGACGTTTTAATTTGTAGAAAATAGGAAATTTTTTTTTCAAGAAAACTAAAAATTGGCCATTTGGGAGTACTTTTTGATGATGAGATTTGAGCAAAAAAACGAGTTCAAAACTATCTCTATTGTTTAGAATTGCGCTTGCAAGAGAGGCCTATTTGCATGAATGTGGAGGATATAAAATAATGAATTTTTAGATTTCCTTTGGTAGGCACATGTATGCCTACTAAACTAATATACCATAGAAATTTCAGCTGAAAATCACTAATTTAAACCACTCAATAGTATAAAAAACCCCTAAACATCAAAGTGTGACAAATGATCAAAATTGACTTTTAAATATAAAATGATTTTTAAAAATTTCTGAAAAATAAGGATTACAATAACAAGAAAGATATCTAGAAATGGTCTTTTTGGTTTTGGAATCGGATTGATAATTCAAAAGTTATAGCGCTCCAAAAAAAAAACGAAACGAAACTGGCAGGTGTTTCTTGCAATCACCCTGCGACATACTGACATTGGCAAATTTAAGTTTTGTTGCAAGGTTATTTACTAATTTCATAGAGTTCTATTGCTTTAGAAATTATCTTGTTCAATTTATTTAAAATTCATAACAAAAAATCACACAATGAATTGAATGAAAATTTCTTGAATGTTGTTCAAAAAACCAAAGTTTTTCTTGAATGTCACTTGGAACAAAAACTAGACAAGTAACTCAAGTAAGGGAATTGGATAGTGTCATATATTTCTTCAAGATAAATTGAACAACTTGTACTACTAACATTTCTTAGCTCAATATCTCTTTGAATCAAAAGAATTTGAGCACCTACAAATGGCCTAGGTGCAAGCCTCTTCCAAGATTAAATTTCTAAGGGTGGTAATCACTATCTCCTTTTACCTCTGCCCCACTACTGTAGTCTCTTGATTGGAATCCATTGTCATCATCCATTAACGTGTTTTCTTTATTGTTTGACGAAGGTGATTCATTTTCCCCTCTTTCTTCTTGTACTTTTCTAGTTACAAAAGCTTTCTGCTTAGGCTTGTCCATCTTTTGCTCCCTCTTCGCTTGCAACAAGGTTTTCCCTACGCGTTCTCGAAGGCAATCACTCGCTTTTCCTTTTCTGAAGGGAAGTACCGAAATAGGCATACGCTTATCAAGTGGGGGTCTTCCTACATTTACTTTCTTGTTTGGGGAGATGGCAAATGGCTCCATTACTCGTTTGTTCTTAGATTTAAGAATTTCTTTCATCATTGTTTTTCTTGCCTTTCGCCCCTCTGTGGAAAATGTCTCTATTGCATTCAAGGATTGCAATTGAGGGTTAGATGGTCTAATGGAAGATTGCGGTTGGCAAGCTTCTTGCTTCTTCAGCATTGATGCCAATGTCTCATCTTCCTCGCTATCAGAGTATCATTGAATGAAGTAATGTTTAATCTTAAATTCTCCATACATCCCATTTTTTTCGAAATGTTCACAGCCCATGGTTGACATTGAGAATTTCCTAAACCCAACAAAGTCATACTCCCATTCTTAAATAGGGAGCGTGGAGCTATTTGAGGACCGTTGCATGTTGGATGTTGCAAACTTGGCATGCTTTCATTGGTTCCTTGGTCTTTGTGAAACAAATTTGGGCTTCTGCATTCTATGGAATGAGAACCTACATTGTTCCTTGTAACATTTGCTTTAGGGTTCAAGGTACTCAGTTCCCAATAGCTTTTGCTCCCCAATCCTCCTCCAAACTCCACCATCATCTTGTCTACATTCATTTGCTCCCGATCATTTAGTTTGTCATTCTTTTCTACTTGGGCCATTGCCATGAACGGAGACTTGTCACTTCCAATCAGTTCGTCTGCTTCCAAAGTTCCACCATAGGCAGTTGTACTCCCAATAGGAGTTGCTCTTTGGACATTTGTATCCTCCTCGTTTGTATTTAGGACCTTATCGCTCCTTAGAAATTTGCTTCCATCTACAAATCTTGCTATGGAAGGTACACCTTCATCATTCCCACAATGGTCGTTGTCCAGTGGAAAGTCGTACTTGTCTCGATCATTGTTGCCCACATCATCATCGTACATATTTCCTCTCTCAAATGATTCACCTCCAAAATTGTATGTGCCACCATCAATATCCTCTTCTTCATCAAAGATCAAGTCGTCCTCACTTACTTCGTATCCATGTTCCTCATTTCTGTCAACATCAACACTTTCTTTATCTTCATCGTCTTCACTACTCTCATCTTCCTCCTCAAACCCCTCGGGTTCTTATAATTCTACATTTTCCAGTGGTGCATTTTCTAGGTACCACTTCTTTTCATCCTTCTCCTTTGATGCGGCCAAGACTCTTGAATTTGTGTACACATACACCAAATCCATGTCTCTTTTTATTTTCAACTTGTTTTGAGATTTGTTGTAAACGAAAGAATAGCTACTCCAATTTCGTTCACATAAAGATGAGGATACTAGTTGGCCTAATATTCTCCTTGCAATTGGAGCAATTAGCTTCCCACAAGCACCTTCAAAATCCCACCAAGCATGTGCCGATAATTTTTGTTCACTTGGATCCAACATGTTGTGGAAAGGAGGCTCTCTCTGTCGAAAAGCCATGAACTCCTTCACAACGTTTGCATAGTCCCCATGTTTACAAATTCGCATGAGAACACACTTGCACGCATTGGTTGATCGTCGGCTAGTTCTTTATCTTGAAGTAGGTAGAGGTTCAAGAGAGCTCCTGCATAATGGAGATCGCTCTCCACCATTTCCCATCGGACTTGGAACGCCTCTTTGAGTGGTTTGGCAAGCTTAGGACTTAACCAAAAAGGCACAATTTCTAAATCCGCCAAATGTTTCCCTATTTTTCTTATAATATGTAAAACCTTGCCTATGTATGGCGTCTTTGCATCTAAATCATGTAGGCCATACACATTGACGCCCATCAAGTCAACAAAATTGGTGCAATGCCTCCAAAAATGCTCACTCTTTATTATCTTCTTCATCTCTTGAGACTTTGTGCGACTTTTTGTTTTCTTGTCCTTCAACGTCCTCACATATTGTTCCCGATGCAGATCCGTCACACTCAATTGGAGTGCTCCCTTTACCTTCAACAAACAGTGAAGAGCAATGAAATTCGAGGCAAATCTTGTTTCCCTTGACATCAACAAATTGAGGTCTTTTTGGTAAGTCCGAAATATTGCAAGTGTCATGTGTCACTTCTTGAAAAACATAAGAACCATGCGGGCTTTTTCTACTACGTCCATCACCCGGGCTTGCTTTCCCCAATCTTTAAGCAACAAATTCAAGGCATGCACCACGCAACCTTGAAAAGAAATGTGTAGATACTTCTATGTTATAATTCTACATGCTGCGAGGTTGACATGAGCGTTGTTCGTTGTGATTTGTACCACATTCTCTGGCCCCACCTTTTGTATGAATTTGTCCAAAATAGTCGCCAAATACTCTACATTTTTTTGGAATCCACTTGTATCCACAGATCCCAAGAATTGCTCCCCTGTGGAAGACACGAGCATGTCATTCCCTAATGGCCGATTTGTAACTGAGCTCCATCCATCAATAGAGAAGGTTGCACCAAATTTTCTTATACTATCCTCGGTCTTCTTATGTAGCTTCACCTCAAGATTTGCCTTCGCTTGGTCCAACAATTTTGTTCGTAGGGCAAGGTACGATGGCGGGCTATATGGCTTTTTGAACTCAACTATCTTCTTTACTGCTTCTTTGAATGCCGTAGATTGAGAAATTGCAAATGGTATGTTTTCCAAATAGAAGAAATTAGCCTACACCGTATTCAAATTTCGTCTATCTACTTCTTCAAAACCATTTGCTAGCTGGCTTTGTCTTTGAGGCCTACTCATGGAAGATGGTAGGGTTGGACATTGTCCACTTGATGTTTCAGCATTATGATTTATTCTTGAAGACACACGATCTATTTGTTCTAGCATTGGGCTTGAATCTTCCTATGTTGAACATGGTAAGTCCCTTCCATTTGAGATGTTGCAAGCGACTTTCACTATGTTCTGGCCATGCACGTTGTTCAGGGCCGATCTTGGTGGGAACATCCCTTTACAAGGGCCAAAAGGACTCCAAATTGACAATGTCAATTTTGGGCATAGGCTTATTCTTTTGTCTCGAACACCATCTTTGCCTTCATATCCCAAGTGACTCAACATGCGGCACTTCTAATTTGCAAACACCAAGTCACATGCCTTGCAATGCACTTTACCACTTGATGGGACACAATACCAACTAGAGAAGTCTTTACTCATTGTGAAAAGTTTCCTTGAAGTTCAAGTTTCAATCAATCAATCAAGTCACATATATGAAATATAATGAGTGTGTGAAGCCTTGGAAACCAAAGCCCCTTTGTCCACTAAACTATGCATTACTAAGCAAGGGACACAAAAATTGTAGCTCCTAGCCCTTGGAAATCTTAACGTTTAGTTTCTCAAGAGTGCTTGCAAATGTCTTCTTCCTTGTTCTTATACTTCTGAGGTGCTGAGCGCTCTATGGTTTGAAAGTTACCGTTGGACAATTGTCAATGGATGGCTTGGATGGGCGGACGGGTTGTCTTCTTTAAAATCAGTTTTGTAGTTCAAGGTGGCCAGGGTGTATGGATTATTGGATTAACATTTATCAAAGGATTACAAAACAAGTACAAAGTAGTACAATAAAATACTCATTTGAATTTTGAATGAACAATAAACTAGAAATTGGATAGAGCATGTATCCTTGAATTCAACATAGTCAAGTAAAATTATAATAATGAAGCAAGCATATATATATAATGAATTGAAATAAAAATATATTTTCCTTGCATACATGTATATGCATTACAAGTATGTCTCCATGTATATGGTGGATGATGTCCTAGTCGTGAAAACTTCTAAACCCCACAGTGCATAATTAAATTTTCAATGCCACAAATATAAGTATATAAGTCTATCCTATAAAATTCAACATTTCCCTCTTAGTTTTGGCCACCATTATTTTCTTCCGCATCATGAGATGTCCCCTCCTTCTCCATGAGTCTTTTACTTGTTCAACAAGGGTGCAAGTGAGGACTATGTCTACTACTTGTCCCTCCAAGCCTAGCTTCTACCTCCATGTCAACCCTCTCAAATTGCCGTTTTGTTTCCGGAGAGTGATCATCCTCCTCTTCAATCTTCCGTTTACTCTTCTTCTTTGGAGTTATGTCCACTTCATGGGCCTTCAAAGTCATCACAGCACGATCCACATCATCTATGAGTTTGTTTATCATTGCATCCTCAAATTTCACATGGAGCCAAAAGGGGTCATTTTCCTCCCCTAAATATGACCTCCACTTCATTATAACCTCATTCATCCTTGTGTCAAATGCCTTGGCAACATCTTCCATTTTATTCTCTGTCACGGAGTTACCATATAGGTCCACTACAGAACAAACTTTTGCTACTTCTTTCAATTTTGATAAAATGAGGGCCCGCCCTATCAATTTCGTATTGTATCCCTCCAATTGCTTAATGACCTCAGGATTTTGCTCCACCTCTACCAAGAGGTCATTCAGACCCTACTTCATCCATTCATTTTCAGGAATTCGGAAGAATTTCTAGTATTGTGAGTTCCAATGTCCTCCCATGTTGTGACAAAACAATTCTCGAGACTCACTATTAGGAATCTCAAAGGCACACAACTCCACCTCCACATCTCACATCATCTAGAAGAACTTATCCTTAGGGACGATAGGGCCATCGGACATCTCATGAAATTGTTCTTCATCATCCCACTTCATTCGTTTTCCTCAATGCAAGTAGTTTTGGAATTTGTACGGCCTTTGGTCAAATGGAAGGGTCCATTGATTGTTTTCGTGTTTTGATGGCATATGATGCAAAATCCCTAGCATTTCATACAACCTTGGATTGAGAGGAATGGGACACTTCGGACAACGGCGTTGAAATTCCGCTGATCTTTGAATGCAAAAGACATGGAAAGTGTGGCGACATTGATCCAATGTTGTAGCTCCTTCGGGCCCTAAATGACCTTGACAAAGAGAATAATGACCTTCCAAGATGGGAGTATTTGGAAAACTACCCGGCACAAGCTATTTGTCATGTTGATGGAAGTGAGCTAACAATGTACTGTAAGGGACCCATTGTGAACCACTATATTGGTTCACTATTAAAAAAACCCAAAATATAAACATTAGGCATGAATTTACAAATCTGGAAGTGTTAGTACTTCAGATTAAGCCATAACCATCAATTAGGGAGTCTTCCCTAAATAGCAATGGAAACTTCATGAGGTTAGGGCAAGATGCTGGAAAATGCAATTAAGAAGAAATTAGGAAAAATTCTAGGGAAAAAAATGGAGTTAAAACTAAAAAGAGGTTAAGCAAGATTTGGTAGAGTAACCAAATTAGGCTAATGGTAAAATGATGACAAAATGAAAACAAAAGACTAGAAGTAGGAAATGAAACTAAAAGTAAATTAAAAACTACAAAAATAATAAATAATAAAAAACACAAAAGAAGTTAGTTAAACTAAAACTATGACTAAAACAATAGTGTAGTGAGTAAAACACTAAAATAGTGCTAGAAACACTAAAATAGGAGTTTTTCAGTAATTTAGAGTGTTTAGCAGTAATTTAGGGGGTTGAACATTAAAATAGCGCAATTTACACTAAACTAGCGGATTTACAGTAATGTAGCGCGATTTGCACTAATTTGGCGCATTTTGCACCAAATTAGTGGATTTACAGTAAATTAGTGTAGGATGAAAGTAGTTAAGAAAACTAATCATTAGGAAGTATGGATTTAGGCAAAATTAGGGTTTGGAGCCCTCTCTCTCTCAACTCTCTTAATTTTCCCAACTTTGTATGCATGTGTGTTGGAGAGCATTTTGGGTGATTATGGACGTTTTTAAAGCATGAGGAGCTAGAGACTAGGAGGAGGGAACCAAGGTAGGACAATTTGTCGAGTAGGTCACTACTTTTTGAGAAAAAAATGGTGAAGGAATGATGGGAGTGAGGTCAGATGGAAATTGGAGTGGAAAGACTTAGAGTTTTGTTGAAATGGGAGGGGACTGCCAACTTTGGTGACTAATTGCGGAAGATTTGAAGAGCGGAATGGGCTGAGTTTTTGGTAGGTTGGAGAAGGGAAAGTTAGCTTTCCAACAAGGCAAGTCTCAACCGATTCCAAGCAAGGACAAGGATAGAGCAACCGATTTAGTGCGAGGAGGTCAATTTGCCTCCGCCACCAAAGATTGACAACTTCGGCGAATGACTATGGGAGTTCGGCACAGCATATCAACGTGGATTTCAGTGAGGAGAAAGATGGGGAAGTCAGCTTTTCAAAGAGACAAGTCTAGCCCAATTTGGAACAGGGACGAAGCTAAGGCAATCATTTTAGTGTGACAAGGTCTACTGCCCATTTGGTGGTAGTTTATTTTAGGTATTTCATTTTTTTTTTCTTGTGATTTAGCTGAATCTAAATGTAATGTTAATTACAATATGATTTTTTCTTATCAATCTTGAAGCAATAGTTTAATGGCCTTGCATGCAATGTTCTTATAGGGTGTGAATGTTTAGAGGGTATATGAGGATTTTTTAGGGATTTTAGGGCAAATGCGGAAGCGCTGTCTAAATTGGGGGTAAAATTAGGGTTAGGATATGGATTAGGAAATTGAAGGAAAAAACTAATTGGCCTAAAAGGAATGTGTGAATATGTTAAGAATGGGATCTATGGAATTAGGGAGGTGTTTGGCATCAATTTAGGAAGTGAATTAGGAATTGGGGTGGTTGTAGTGTACTAGAATTTAATTTCAGGACACCAATTGACCCATTTGGTGCCTCAATGGCTAATTTTAGGCAAAATTAGGCCTAGTAGGTTGCCTTAACCTCCTAAAGTAGGTACTAGAGTTATTGGAGGATTTTAGGGTGCATATTAGGTTGGTGTAAGGGTGCTGCCCCCATTTCACTTAGAATAGTTTAACTTTTAAAAATTGATAAAAAACCCATTTAGGAGTCCATTGCTTGGAAGGCAATTTAGGTAGAGGTCCCATACACTCCCTTCAGGCCAACTCTAGGGAGGTTCTTTGCGTTGCGGTGAAAAAACCTCATACCTATCCTTCTTCCAGTTCCAAGGCCCAATTGATGTTCTTTGTATCATTCATATTATAGGTCTTGCCGTGGTTTAAGCGCTCATATATTCTGTCCATAGTCCCCCAAACCGTAAGTTTTAAATCAAGGTCCTTTCTTTCATCCTCTTACTTCTCCGCAAAATGCAAATGAGAGTTCCTCACGTTCTCGTATGCTACATCCGATTTGAGTGCATACCTCAAGAGCCCTTTCTTGAATCGAGATGATATAGAGGATTGTTCCTGTAGTTGCCTCGCCCACATCACCCAACATAAGTCTGCCTTTTCCATTGGAAGGATTTCGCTTAGGAACTCTACTTGTTCCATTCATTTCATTGTAGACTTGGCCTCATTCTTTGCTCGGATTGCCAAATCCAATTGATGCTTTAAGTCTTCGACTTCATGGTCTTCTGTTTCTGTAGAAGCATCTTGGACAGAGGAAAAACCTAAAAGTTTAGGGCTCTCAATAGGCCATGGGAGTTCAACTATCGCATCCACGGCTTGGCCCTTGTAAAGAGGAAGAGAGAGTTCATCGCTCTCTTGAGTTGGTTGACTTGCCTGCGATAGACTTGCTCTACTGCTCCATTGTTCAGCTGCCTTTTCATTCTCCAATACCAACAATGTTTTGCAAAGTCGTTCTAACATCTTCTTAGATGTCTTCAACTCCAATGCCAATTTCTCATTCATGGCCTTTAGATCTTCATTCATAAGCTTCAAAGTCTCGTTTTCTTCTTAGAACCTCTTACGATCACTATTCAATTTCCTCCAATAGACACAATCGGATGTCATTTTATGTTGCCTCTCCGATATCTCATATTTTGCCTTCAGATCATCATGGTCTTCCTTGGAATAACGTACATCCTTCAATTCTTAATTCTCTTGTTCAAGAAAAACAATATGTTGAAGCTCTTTCACTTTCTCGTCTTGTAGTTTGTTCACAAATTTGACAAACTTCTTGAAAGCCAAAGCACCATGTAAAATGGATGGTGTCATTTTGGAAAATGTATCCATTATTTTTGTGAGGGTAGGCGTCAATACAACCACAACTCTAACTGCACATGATAGAGAATAAGTCGTTCCGAACATCTCGCCAAATCCCATTGTTGCCTTGCCTAAAGTAGAATTGTGCCCTTCATTTGTAGTGTCACCTTCATTACTTGTGCCACCTTCATTTCCATTGTTAGTTGCACCTTGCTCAATTTCAAATTGGTTCCATTGAAAGGTACATTGCAACAAGTTCTCCAACTCTTCCAATGGAGGCATCTTCTGCAATGACTCTAAATCCTACGGATTAACAATGCTAGCAATGGATAGTCTTCCAAATTTGGCATCTCTTTGTTGTTGTGGACAACAACCTCGTTTTCTAAGTCCATCCCTACACCTGTCAGTTCACTAGGGTGCTCTTCATTCCTGTTTGGTAACGTTGACACTTCATTTGCTGAGCTATGAATTGGGCTTGGTCTTCTCGTCAAGTGAACGGGTGAAAGGACATTGAACATGATATCTTTGGCACTACTATCCAAAAACCTATCAATACAAACATGTGTCGTAGCAACAACAGTGTCTTCAATCCATGATTTGATTGTTAATTATAATTTCCCAAGGCCAACCATGATCCAAAAAGAGATTTATGCAAATTCGTCAAATGGTCATTTTGAGATGACGTTTTTAATTTTAGCAATGAGGGCATGAAGAAATTAAGTAACCACTAAGCGAAGTCTCTCCCTCGGTGAACAACACAATAATCGGCAAGTTATGGGTCATTGTAGTGTGGAAAAAGCTTGGGAAACAAAACCCAAGGAATTCCCTAGTGGTGGTTCTTTTAATGGGGAATGGTCAATTAGTCTATTGTTTTGTATCTAAGGTCACTTTTAACGTAGGATACTCACTCACTTTAATAATTAAAGAAATAAAAGATTAGTTTCGTTAATTGGTTCAAGGAATGTGTAATCAAGTTCTAGCCTATCCTAGTATTCCGTCCAATTCCCATGAATGCAAACATATGTCATGACATTCCAGTCCTATACTAAGATTCTAATGTCAATTTGTCAAGGGTATGTCAAATAGTCATGGCTCCTGTTCTATCGACTTAATCATCCCACATATAATATATATTCATATTGCCACATACATACAATTGCAATTCTTTAATTACTTCTTCAATTTAATCCATTGTCAATTGGTCCAGTAGCTAATTAATTAATCTAATTACTACAAATACAATTATGCAAAATCACAAATCTGTAAGGTCAATTTGTCACAATTATGCAAAGCATGCAAAAGTTAAAGTTCATTCCTGTAAATTACGCTCCAGTCAATTAGACATAGCTTCTTTCTTTCTCTAGCTCCATCCTCCATCAGCAACGAGTCAATTGGTCCATTTTACAACAAGTTAGACTCTCACAGTCTATATAAATTTGTTATTCTGTCAATTGGACTAGTTACTCTAATAATATGGAAAAGCTATAAGCTATTCCTAATTGATCATAATTAATGTCAAATTGTCAAGCACTTGGCTTTTGTATGACCTAATTAACAATTGGCTAGTCCTATTTTAATTCCAAATTGCTAATCCAAACTTGAGCAATATTCTATCACTTATACTATATCAAACTGACTAATTGACATCTCAACTAACAACAACCAAGCTATCACTTAAATACACTTGGACAATTTAGCAAATATCCTCCAAGTACTTGGTCACTTCATTTGCATGTCAATTTGTCCATTGTTCACATACATAAACCACAACCATGGTTAACTCCTTAACTCCAAAATTACATCTTACAGACAATTAGACCATAGTTGTTCTGTCGAACACATTTTGGGGTTGGGTGTCGAGTTGTTCGTCTGATGTCGCGTGTCATACAAGACAAGTGTCGTGTATACATGACAATTTTGACGAATAAAGCCTTATCCTAACAACAGAGATAATTTGAAATCTCATTTTATTTATAATCCATAATTAAGAATGGAATAAGTGATTATTAAATTGAGACACTTCAATAAAATGAAACTCAAATATGTCAAGATTGGAAATAGAAAGTGTTTTATTTGAAAGTCAACCTTAAAGTTGACTTTATTAGACGGACAAGGGGGTCTACTAGACGTGTTGGACATTGTGTTCGTCGTGTTGTCGAGTTGTTCGGCCGAACAACCATGAATTAGACTACAACGACAACCAACACCTACATAGACCATTTGACAATTGACTACAAGAACAATTCCAGATAATTCCGTTATCCTTCAATCAGTATTGAATAATCACAATTAGGTTAAATCATAGAATAATCTTAATTTATAACAGACCAATAGACTAGATAACAAAATATTAATGCCACTCTTTGGCTCACCTAACCACGTAAAAATAATTAAGGACTGTTCACGCTCACAGGAAGATAACACTGTCTATTTGACTTCACAAATCAGCCCATACATGGTTGATTACACCGGCTCCATCCACCTACACTCATTAACAAATTGTCTTACTTAACAATTTCAATTACTGGATATTCATTAGTGGTAAAACCTCACAAACTACTCGTCTTCTACAATCCTTTTCTTGACTGTCTAATTGACCATATTTATGATCAAACAATTCCACCTTAACCCGGCTTACAAAATTATAGATTTTTTGAATTTAAATTCCTAACTCTCAAGAAATACCAATCACTAGTAATTTTAACTCCTCTCTTTCACTGACAATTAGACAACATACTATAACCCTAATATCACCAATCATTGGCTAATTGACTCAATTATATATGCATACTTATTAAATAAGCTCTCACAATAAGACTAATAAACTAATAAAATCATAAACAACGCCAAACCCTAGCTAATTGTCTTGCTCTCCTCACAACCAATCACTGGCTTCTCGTCTACTTGACCTACTCACATACAAAACAAGAAGACACCAAGTCAAGTTCACCGCTCACAATTGTCTACTTGTCTGTGTCAACAACAATTAACTGTACTTTCTAATGGAAAGACAATTTGACAACCTCACAATTTACGACCATTTGACAGAACCAAGAAAAAAGAAAACAAAAAGAAACATTGCAAACCACAGGCTCACTAAGAAATTAATGCTCTCCTTAAATATCCCAGTCGTTTGCACTGTAGCAAGACAATTTGACCAACCTTACAGCTCTCGACTATTAGACAAACAAAAGAATAGAAAACAGATGCCAATCCCTAGCTAAGCTGCACAAACAAAAAGATCGCCAATCCCTGACAATTAGACAAAACCTACAAAGCCAATCCCTAGCTACAACATAAATAGATGAATAGACAATTGTATTAAGCTTGAAGGAATGCACAAGTACAATTGACAAAGGCGAGCAATCGCTGCAAACGCCGAGAGAGAGAGAAAAACACAGTCTATTTGTCTTTTGTTTCTTGGCCTGTAACTAACCCACAGTTAGCTTCACTGTCTATTTGTCTAACTGCTCCGATCCTAACTAACCCTAATTCCCTATCCGGCTGTCTAATAGTCCTTTTCATATTAGTGTGTCTATTTGACCTAATTCACATTCTATTAAGCTGTAAAGCTGGCTTAATTAGTCCATTAGTCTTTTACTTTCCAAAATAACAAAAATACATCAAAAAGTATGTCTACAGTCATCACCTCCCTTTAAGGAAATTTCCATTTTTGAAAAGGCCGCCGTTGGATGATGGCGGGCAAATCTACATATCACCACCCTCCAAACTTGCGAGATCATGGCCCGTTCCATCCTCAATTTGTTGATCTCCCTGCACATTCCCACAGACATTCGTTGCCTTCAAACTTAGAGTACAACAATTTCAAAGTTTTTTCTGAGGTTTGGATTCATGATGCATGCATAGAGGGACGACCCGACACTGGAGATGAGGACAATCCAAAGCCACGCTAAGGATGGAGAAAAGGAAGATGAAGACAAAGCAACATCGCGGTCGCGCAAATTTGCAAGCACTTGCAAGGTTCTCACCTCACCAAATTCTCACTAATTCATGTTTCTCCTCCTATATCCTCTGTCCAGATCAAAGAAATCTACTTTCGAAAGCTAGAACTGCAACGACTTTGAGAAATCGGAGGTTGCTGAAGTCACAGTCTTAGCTTAGAAATGCAAGCGTAGCATGGCCAAAGCTTATCGCATGTAGTAGTTTTGAGATGGTTGTTGTCAGTTGCTTGGGAGGGTCAAGAGGCGAGGTGTAGATGCCGCATGCCACGCTAGAACGATCTCTTCTCATTTCCTTGTCGACCTGGTCGCAGCCTTGGTAATTGGCGCGAGGCACTTTACCAGGCTACTCGCTTCTCTATCAATTTGTTTTTGGTCACCTTCTGTGATTTCTTGACTGGCTTGTCACACTACCCTTGGGATGAGGAATCCTTTCTCCCATTAGAGAGCTCTATTTTCCCTTTTGGATTCATTGAAAGTTGGTTTTAAAAAAATGGGGCCCCATTTTGGGGGTGTCAACTTGACCCCCCAAAATGGACCCCTAGTTGTTCCTTGATCCCCTCGCAGGTCTCGCTAAGCTCGTGTTGGTGTTCATTGGCACGACTTGGTTGTAATGTGCTGACAGACGCGAGGCGTGATGTGGGCGCAGCGCCACACTACTCGCTTCTCTTTCAATTTGTTTTTGGACACCTTCTGTGATTTCTTGATTAGCTTGTCACATTGCCCTTGGAACAAGGAATACGTTCTCCCACTCGAAAGCTTTGTTCTCCATTGAGGATTCACTAAATGTTGATTTTATAAAATTGGGCCCCCTGTTGTTTTGTGTTCCCTCGGGGTGCTCGCTCATCTCTTGTTGGTGGTCACTATCGTGGCTTGGTTGCAGCCTTGGTGACGGGCACGAAGCAGGATGTGGGCGAGGCGTACACGCTACTCGCTTATCTTTACTTTTTGGGGGTCAACTCCTACAATTTCTTGACTAGCTTGTCGCCCTGCCATTTGGCATAAAGGATGCATCCTCTCATCAGAGACCTCTGTTGTTCCTTGGGAATTCACTGAAAGTTGATTTTCATAAATTCGTCAATTGCTATGGGGGAGCGGGTTCATCTTTGTGTGCGATGATCGTGCTAGGTTCTTACCTATCGCTCTATTTGTTATATTTTTTCTTCTTCAACATTTGTCTTGCCACATAGAGTATGTCTTATGGTTTCTACTAGCGTGCATCTCTTTGGTAGATTTCTGGTATTCTTTTTCATTGATTTCAGTTGGTATCGTCTTGGAATCCAAGAATATGAGGGATAGAGTAGTTTACCTTCCACCTTGGTGAAGCCAATTTTGCCAAGTGGGCGTCAAGGGGTGGAGGAGCAATCTGAGCCAAAGACTCCAATTGATGTGGATGTGGATGTGCAAAGTGACTTTGAGGACGACGATGAAGCGGACTTGGTAAGGATTGAAGATTTAAAGAGTCACGCTTATCTTCCTACGGGTGCCTCGAAGGACTCCAAGCTAAGTCGCAATACCAAATGGCCCGGCCACCTCAATGCAGGATACTCTCAAAAGCACAAGCAACCAAAGTTTACTCCCAAGAGTTCCGAGACCGAGTACAGCTTGGAGCTAGAAATCTCTATGTCTATTAATAGCCCTTTGTTTAAAATGTGTGAGTGTCGTGATAGCGTGGGGTGGATTGGAGAGGTAATCATTCTTCTGAGCTCCGACTTAGAGAGTGATGTGGAGATTCTTGAAGGTTAAGTGGACTCTATTTCTATTGGTACTTTTCCATTTGTGATGTGTGTGACAGATGACATGTGAACAGACTTGCTTAAGGACACCTACCCATATTTTAAGTACAAGTATTGTTTCACTTGATATTTGAAGTAAAGTATTGGTCCCATTATTGTGTGACTCAAATTTCAAATATCTTGCATTATTCAGTTTGTTCCAAGACAATTGGGTCATCCTTTCTATGGTTGCTTTTGCAGATGGATGTGTTGCTTGTGAATGAAACTCAAGAAGAGAGAGTTGTTGAAACTCTGGGGACCGATGACACCAATCAACTGGAAATTGGAGAGGAGGAAGAAGGACATCCAATGGAGGAAGATGTGGTGGATGACGAGGAGAAAGACTTGTTTGAAGATGACCTACGCAGGCTACAGAAAGTGGACTTGTCTCTAAAATCAATTCTCTCAGGATGAAACCGAAGACCATGTTTTGATTTCCGATTCCACTTTGCCGGCTTGTAGCCATGCCTATGGTGAGGCCAACACTTTCGTGTGATGTGCAATTTCTTGAGCAAGAGTTCTTTTGTGGATACTACAATGGGGTAGCAGTCTTCTATGTTTCCACCACAAATGATGCAGGTGAGACTGCGGAGTTCATAGTGGAGGGGATGGAAAATTGGGACCCTCTTTGGAAGGAAAAAAATGCTACCTTCGAGGAGTATGTGGATCTGCATCCCAGACTCAAGTTCCTCAAGAACTTGAAGTTCTTTGTCTGTGACGGAAACCACCGTTGCTTGGCTTGGATGAACATCATCTCTCGGATGTATTCCACAAATCCTGAGTGGTACTATGCGATAGATTGCATCCTCTTGGATACGAAAGGCAAAATCGAGATTGTCATGCAAGTCATGCACGACATCAACAAGTGAGTTGACTAATCCCACTTTTCACTCATATGGAGTTTGGATTCCATCTCGTGCCATAGTTGAAAATTGAAGTACTCACAAGATTGTTTTCTTCTCACTATATAGATCTACAAAGGACTCCCACGTCAAGACAAACTTGGTACACACCTTATACTGGGTGCAAAAGTATGGCTTGCTTCCTATGGACAGGTTCAATGATATGTTGAGGCCATCGGAGAGAAAAAAATGCGTTGCGATGCCAACAAGGAAGACATGGTACTCTATGCCGGCAAAGGTCTTCACTTCATTTGTCTTCAGGATGAGATAAATATTTGTTACATGCGTCAATTGAATTCTTCTTTGTTGTTTGAATGTTGAGTATATTATTGATTCAAGACACTCCGGTTTCTACAACAAGAGATTGCACAAGCAACAGATGCAACGCTCAAAAGATACCATAAGACCACACCAACGGAGGAAAAAACTATGGAAGGGGCAACTTATGCCATGAGGGTAAGGGCCAAGGAGAAGAACATGAAGTTGTATCACTACAAGGGAAACTATGTCCTATTTGACAAGAAATTGACTTAAGTTTGTCAATTTCTTTGTCAGCGGGAAACTGTAGATTCGGCCAACAATTTGACAAAATTCTATCAACTATTTTATCATTTCGCTAGATTTTTTTGTCAACTTCTATTCCCTAATACCCTCCTTTGTTAATTGTCCCATTGCCATGATGGTCTAATAAATGGTTACAAGTGTCCTTATTTTTTGTAAAAGACAAAATATCAAAATTGCTTTAAATTTAAACCTTGATATATTAAGTGAAAATACAAGTTCAGACAACCAATTGTCATCTTGACATTGCACTTCATGAACCACTTTTGCTTTGTGGTTTAGGAAAGAGAATAAAGCTCTCCATATATAGATAGAGTAGTAGGAGGTAGAACAATCCATATGGGATATGTCATTTAAAAGTTGCAAAGCTCAACTACTCATAGTTAAGTTTGAAATATGATTTGTATTAAAACTAGAATTTCAGACCTCATTTAGGCATAGTATAATAACTTTTAAAAGAAAACTTTTAACTAAGAAAAGTTTCTAAAACAATTCAAGTTTCATGTAAAAAAATTTGTTTGATGTTTTGATCCTCCAATCAAAAGTTATGGACAAATTTCAAAGGGGTAGTCGAAGGGAATTTTTTTTTACTTTTTCAAACATCCTCTCTGAAATTTGTTCATAACTTTTGATTGGAGGATCAAAACATCAAACGAATTTTTGAACATCAAACTTGAATTGATTTAGAAACTTTTTTTGGTTGAAAGTTTTTTTTAAAAAGCTATTATACTATGCCTAAATGAGGTCTGAAATTCTAGCTTTAATACAAATCATATTTCAAACTTAACTATGAGTGGTTGAACTTTGCAACTTTTAAATGACATATCCCATATGGGTTGTTCTACCTCCTACCACTCCGTCTATATATGGAAAGCTTGACTTCTACACATAACTCAAGCTAAGATATCTATGGCAATGGATGTAAAGGTAGATGTGTAGAAAACCTAATGGAATCTTTGTGTTTTTGGCAAATAGGGAGAAGAGAACCAAACTTCAACTACAAATTGACAAGATGAGGTAGCAATAATATGGCTATTGTCATTTCCGACAATTCTTTGTCAAAAGCTTGTCATTTAGGACTACATTTCCTTGTAGTGTATGTGAAGATGATCAAATTCCTCAGAGTGGCCAATCCCGCTCATGGGGTGGGCTTCCTTGAAAATGTGAATTCTAATGTTCTGTAAATCATGCAATGATTTACTTGTGTTTTTTTCTTCATTTACGCATATGACACATTTCATTTTGGCTGGTGTAGGTGAAGAGACATTGGAGCTCCAACGAGGTGCCAAAGATGATACTAGAAAAATTGCAAATGGGGGCCACCTTCAACACTATGGATGAACACAAGATAAAGTTCTTGTAGTGGTGGAACTCCTCCATTCCATCATGGGATGCGAGGAAGTTCCCAACCAAGCCTGTCTCCGAAACATACCTTGGGCCATTCTTAAACAAATGTGTTTGGTTTGCAAGGGTAAGTGCCTCACTCAAATTTATTTGTTGAATTCTAGTGTTTCGTAGAGGCTATCAAATACAAGATATTTCAATTTGAAATTCATCTTTAATATTCATGATGGAGTGAAAATAGTACTTATGTTCATCCATTTGTACAAGTGGAGGATGCGACAATGGAGTACTTCGAAAGTGTTGTCAGACAGGACAACATAAAGATCAACATGAACGTCCCTCTATGGCCGGAGACCTTACAAGAATGCATCGAGGGATGGAGGAGGAAGATCTAGGACCAAGGATTCCATCCTTACCTTAAAGGAGGAAACTATTTCAAAAAGGGGGACTCTTTCTTAAATTCTGAGGGGTCCAACTTGGTGGTTAGGAGGATCTTATACTGGTATGTTTGTGTAATGTGCATTATTCTTTAATTTTTGAAATGGTCTTCACATTAGATGATAGAGTATGCCCCGTTCTTCATTTGATCTTCATTATTGACATACCTCTACTAATTGTTTGTTATTCTCTACAGCTACTTCAAGTATGAGCTTGAAGCGAAGGGTACCATCGAAAAAAAGGACATGCCTCCCTTCCTCTCATCATGGTTGGACCACAACTCAGGGGATTGCATGTTCTCGGCAAACTAGTTGCACACATTCACCACGACTCACCTTAGTGGAGGAGCGTGGTACTTGGATTGCACACTAGCATCCACTCATCCATCAGAGGTAAAACTAATGGCATCTTTGGATGGCAAAGGGGCTATAGATTTGGATGTTGATGAGTTTGCAGGAATGATGAATAGGCAAAGGAGGAAGGCCATTGCAAGGAGGGAAGCCAATGATCGAAAAAGAAAAGCTCGGTTCCAAATCCTTCTCACCGCCAAGGAGAAGAAGGAAGCAGAGAGACTTGCCAAGCTCGCGGAGAAGGAGAAGCACAAGGACAAGGACAAGGAAGAGAAGGCCAAGGCAAAAAGCAAGAAGAAGGTTGAGGTTGGAGGACAAGTTCCAACATCATCAACAATGGATCAAGGCTCGAAGCTGCAAGTCGGATCATAGAGTGGAATGAAGAGGAAGGCCACTCTCTCACAATCCACAGAAGAGGTCATCACTCATGTGACAAAGGCAATTGTCCTCACTGAAGACAAGTTGTCCAAGTCTGAGAATCTAATTCTCAACATCTCTATTGACAACCTAATAAGGCCATATTTGTTATATTGAGACTTTTCAAAGTCTCATTTTTATCCTCAACTCAAAGATAAACCGCTTAATTTTTTTTACTAGTATTTTCTTATAAATAGGTAACAATAACAAATTTTAGAATTTCATCATAGGATCACTATTTGAGCATTATTTATTTTTGGTTTCAATTACTATTTTTTTAATGAATTTTCCAATAACTAGCATTTTGTCTCAAAGTCTACAAAAAGTCTCAATATAACGAATATGGCCTTTGGTGGATGACATGGAGTCCAAGACAAAGACATGGTACAAAGAGGTCTTGGACTTCTTGAACAAGGTATGCATCTCTCATTTGAATTTGAAAATGTGGTGGTCAATTCTCATTCAAATCATTGTAGTTTAAATTTATTTCTCATCATCATTGGATGCACTATTCGTTGTCACGTGTCGACGGGGAAAGCCTCCATGTTCCATGATGTCCCCGAAGGTAGGCCGAGGGTAGATGTCATGTTCTTTGACTGCCCGGAGAACTTGCCCGTGCTAAGGCTGTCTTTTCTACCAGATGAGGTGCCGGAATGGAACAAAGACGTGGGAGATGAAGCTCTGCAATCGGCGTTCAACTTTGCTTCCAATCATCTCCAAGACCACAGCTACATCATTGTATTCCATTCGTGGAGTGCCAAAGCAAAGTTGGATATTGCTGGATTGTGTGAAACATACGACATATTGAAGGAGTGGATGGGGATGAACCACATGCATTTGACTTTGGCTATAGACAAAACAAAGACAGTAAATTCTATTCGCTTTCTCAAGCTTCAAATAGCACTTCAAAATGCATTACATTCTTCTCATTTTTCATGACTATACACCTATCCTGAATGCTTGTACAGACGCAAAAGTTTGGAATCACCCTTGTAGTGAAAGACTTAGGCGCTAAAGGGAAATCCAATTTCTCTTTCAAACGCACAACCACAATGGTTAAGGTTGGTGTCAACATTGCATGGGATGACATGGTAATGAACTACACCCACCTAGATGACATGGCCATGAATGACGGGAAGGCTTGGTGGAGGGCTCATGAAAAAGATCCAAGGTTCTTTCAAATCCTCCTTGAAGCTACCAGAGTCGAAGGAGATGTGATTTTTGACTACACTGCATCCACAGGTTAGTATTCAATTACCCTAAATTATCTCTACGTTTGGTTGAAATCATTTTGCCACTTTTATTTCTCCTCTAATATACTTGAATTTTCTTGCCTCCAAGTGCATCCATTATCGCTTGTCATAGCATGGGCCGCCACGTTGTGGCTTTGGAGGAGAACAAGGACATTTTTGATGCCATCCTCAAACCGATGAAGAAGTCCACAATGGCTAAGCCAGCAACACCTCCACCGCCGCCAGTTGTGGTTTCGCAAGATCCGGATGAAATGCCCATGGTGCTTCAAAAATTCCCTCCGAAGGGAAAATTCAGTAAGTAAGTTGGCACTTTTTTTATTCTTTCTTTGTATGGTGATTTCCACGTTCCAAAACTCTAACATGGTGCCATTTTGGTTTGTAGTCATCTAGGATTGATGTCAACAAATGCTAGCATGAAGAAACAAAGTCTTCTCTTCAGTCCGGAGAAGACTTACAACCTTCTTGTTTATGCACAGCAGATGGCAATGGTCATTGCGGGCTTTGGTTGCTCCAAACCAAAACGTTGTAAAGACACTTATGCTCTAAATGTCCTGCATTTTATAGATGCATTTGCATTTGAGGGTAGAGAGTCTTCAAGCTTGTCTCATACATCCGATTCCTTAACTGAGTCCACAGCCTCCTAAACTCACAAGATTGACATATCTCATGAGTCATGCTATTGTGTGTTGATTGCTATTATGATTGGATTTGTGTGTTTTATGGCTATATCTTGGACAAGCGTTATTAAAATTTCTATTTTCTATTGGGCCCAATTTCATCTATTTTGAATACATTTTGTTGTGGAAAACCCTAGAATCCAAAAACAGTGTAAGCGCTTCAAATTTTGTAAAATAAGCTCTACATTCTATGCACTTTTTACTTTCTTATGTCCACGTTCGTAGGTCCCTCAGTCATTTTTTCTTCAAAAAAATGTTCCCGCTCACAAGCTCACATGCTAGCAACCCTAGTAAGGAAAGCACAAAGTTTAAACAGAAATTGAAAAGTATGTCTTCAACCCTCTTTTTTGGTTTAAGTGCCTATTATTTGTATACATGCCATTGGAATTTTTTGAATGCTCAAGATTTTTCTTGTTGTTGAATCTAGGTTCGACATTTCGAATTGCACTTGCATGTCATTTTTGCTTAGTGGTGCAGACTTTCAAGACATCTTCACACTATGCAAGATTCTACTTTTTAGAGTAAAAATTAAAAACTAGATAGGGTAGATGCAAACAACCTAATTGAATACATAATTCAAACAAATGTTGACCTTTAAGCCCTAGACAAAAAAACACTTCAAATTGCAACTAGAATGACAATCTATAAATCATTAGATGGAATTTAGCTATTGAAAAGGACTATGAGTTTGTCCGAGTTCTTGGACTATGGGAACTTAGACACAGCAGTAGGTTGACGTAGACAAGCAATGCCCAAGTTAGATAGTAATAAAAAGTTATTTCATAATTTTTTAAAAAACTTAATTTTTAATTTTGGCCAATAGTGGTTGGTTCTAGTATGGGGAACCAACTTGAAACAGCCCCTTATAATAGCAAAATTCCATCTAATGTCTTCTTGGACTCTTCATTTTGATCTGAAATTGCATAGCATATGTTGATGTGCATTACATTTATTGATCTACATAGCATCTGCTGATCTACATAGCATGTATTCATCAACATAGTATGTATTCAATCTGAAATTGCATTGCATGACTACAATAAGTTCATTTCTTGCAATAAAGATGGAGGTATTGTAAGTTGTTAGATCTCTATGCTATACCCTAAGCAATTTAACACTTTAGTTCAATACCCTAGGATACTTCTACTCACATTCTACAAGATTTTAGTCAAATGTACCTACACTAGATTTCAATCATAGTGAATATATAAAAGGCCAACAAAATAAAGAATTCAAACCCATGAAAGGACAAAAAAACAAAGGCTCCACTTCAAGCTGAACCTCCTTTAGATTACACCTCAAGTTGCATTTCTCCTATGGGTTGCACTTCTTGAAATCATAAACAAATGCAAAAGGCACAAAAATAAAAGAATCAAATACACAAAAAAGACAAAGAAACAAAGGCTAAAATTCAAGTTGTACCTCCTTTAGGTTGCACCCCATGCTACACTTCTCCCACATATTACACCTTTTGAAATTGCAAGGCTCCACTTGAAGTTGTACCACAAGTAAGCTCTATTTTTTGTTCAAACTGCACCTCAAGTAAGCTCAACTTTTTGTTGAAGATGCACTACAAGCTAGCTCCACTCTTCTCTCAAGTTGCATTGCAAGCTAACTCTACTTCTCGCTCAAGTTGCATGGCTTTGAAAATGCCTACCATTACAAAAAGATGAGAACAAAAGGAGCGTGGGATCCCAATATATTAGTCTCTAGGCCTCTAGATGAAACTCTAAAACCAACAGATTTCAAATGATTTCACTAGTTAGTGTATGCTTCATCCAATTTCCAATGGTTTCAGCAATCATCACATTTAGTTTCTTGAATTTCTACCAATTTCTCTAACCATTTCTTGCAAATTCGAATTTCTTAGAAAACAATTATTTTTCACCAAATTTGATAAAGGACTATGGGCCCACCAAATGTGTCTTGGAAAAGAAGAAGGATGAAAAGTGAATTTCATTCATTTGAGTGGATAAATGGAAAGGACACACATGTCTAATCTAGAGAAAATCAAGGTAAAAATGAACAATCTAGCCCCCCAAGATTTGACCAAAAAATAACCCTATGTCCTAGTTATAGTATCAAACTGCCAATTGTACTAATGAATTTTCAAAACTAAAAAAACACAACAAACAATACAAATGTTCCTTGCAATCACCCTAAAATATTACTGCTTACAAGGCACTATAGTATTGTTTTGATCTTTATTATTATTTAGAAGGCTATGCATTCTAAAATGAAGATTATAGTATTTGACATTGTAAAATACAATTTTCATTTAAACTTGGCCAAATAGTCTCTAAGGGGATAGTGGATACCTACTACTTCATGCAATACAAGCCCTAGCTCCTCCTTCAAGTCTCTTACTATATATAAGCCCTCAATAGATGCCAAGACTCTTTAGGCTTAATTCTAGAAGAATGTTATTCTATCATTAAGGAGGTCAACCAATATTTATCACATTCTCAAATGAAATAGGTGCATTCTTTGTTTCTACCATTTCCAGAGTGTCATTTGCTGGTGACTTTTAGTCCTCAATATCCTTAGTATATAAGCACTATCAATCCAATACTAAAAACAATTGGACACTCAACAAAATGGATGAGAACAAATTTTATATAGCCACTTGTAAAGTGAGCCTTTACATTTGCAATTCACATTTGAAAAATGTATGAAGCCCTTCAAATCACCTTGGAGAGTAAGTTTGGATGAATTATTGTACTTAACCCCTAAAGGACCAAGGTGTGTTTTTTGGCAACATAACTTTTTTGGGCAGGTATGTGTGACTAGAGATTTCCATGTTTTTGGCCCAAACTTTAATTGAAGGTGTGGACGAGGAATATCTTTCATGTGCACTAAATTTCAG
Organism: Straminergon stramineum; assembly: GCA_963920665.1. NCBI lineage: Eukaryota > Viridiplantae > Streptophyta > Bryopsida > Hypnales > Calliergonaceae > Straminergon > Straminergon stramineum. Next base: position 7,278,819 of record OY987268.1, read on the forward strand.
GGCATTCGGAAATATGAGTCAAAAGTTATAGCCTAATATGTAGTTTGTTTCTCAACTCGAGCAGTCTGGGCAGATCTGAAAAAATCATTTTTTTCAAAAATAAAAATTTAAAATTGGTTTTCTAGATTTATATATGCATAGAAAGCTTTGAATCATTCCATTTTGATCAATGAGTCAAAAGTTATGAGATGTTTTAGTTTGCAGGCAAGTATGGATTCTCTACTCTAAAATAAACTTTGAAGACCGTTATTTAACTCAATTTTCAATATTTTTTGAAAAAAATAAAATCATTAGATGTAGATTGTTTATTACAACATTCCAACCATTGGGATTGGGATTTTTCAATTTCATTAATAAATTGTTAACAATTTAGTATTTTGAATCATTCTCTACATCTTTCTACTTACTATTTTTTTCCTATATGTTGCACAATTCCAAATGATCTGAAAATTTTCAAGCATGTAGCCAACTTGCCTTGAAGAATGGATCCAAAGAAGCACTACCATTTTGGACATTTTTTCATACAAATGTGACCTTGTGAAGTGCAGCTGCCCGTTTTTTCACAGGGCTCAAAAAATGATTTTTGTCACTTCAAATGCTAATATCTTGCAATCTACACGGTGGAATTTTCTGAAATTTTTTCCACACCTTCTCAATCTAGTTTACTACAAGATCATACGGTTACATGTGTCCAAAAACTATATTTTTCAAAAATTTGGTACTTGTATTAGAAATGGCAATTTTTGAGGGGTTTTGGTGATAACATAGTCAAGGAACTTTAGGGGTTAATTGCAACTTGTGGTGAAATATTGTCTTACATTCTAAATAAGATATTTTGGAATCACTTCACTAACTATAGACACATGTGATTGGGTCCCTTAAATTTGAAGGTGGGACTAAACCATGATTTTGAAGGGCTGATGTAGAGGCCTAGATTGGGATGCTCTTCCTGGGTCAAGGATTAAGGATTAACCCCTTAAACGTCAACATGGACATTTTTTGTCTAATAGATAACAAAGAATCTTTCTATGTAGGACAATAATGAAACTATTTATCCTTGAAATTTTATTGTGAAAAGGGAAAAATTACTACAATAGTTTGTCTTCCAATGATTTCTTTTGCATTTTTTAAACGAATGGTTCACACGGTGACCAAAAGGCTGATTTCCACGGTCACCAGTCCGTCCTTTAAGGGTTAAGCATCTCCCGAGCATCCTTCGGAAGGATATTCGTCCCCCGTGCTGAGTTGTGCAGAGAGTGCTAATACAGGTGTCCAGCATGGACGATTCGACAGCATGGCAGGTGACTTGCGCTGACGTGGAGGGGTTCCCACTCAAGCTGGACCCGAAGGTGACGCGAGCACGAGACCCCAGCCAGCCAGCAGCCCCGCGGAGCGCCTCCCCTTTCGTCCGCCCCTTCTCGTCGCAACCCCCGCACCGCCGTCGCCGCTGGCTCTCCCAATACAACACCTTCTTCACCGGATAAGGTTCCTGACCAGCTTCCCAGCAAGCCCACAAACCTATTTTATACAATCCCACAAACTATCTCCAATTTCCTCCTCCCCATCTCTCCTCTCATGGCCCTCATTCAAACCCATCTCTAATCCGTCCACAATCTCGAGCTCAACCCGCACACTGCTTGGGAAAATTTGCCAATAGAAGTTGCAATGGTGGCGTGCGCCGCTTCTGCATCCGTGTGTGCAGGGGCCAGCACGGCATTAGGCATTCCGCTGCTGCCCAGAGCGACGGCTACTGTCACCGGGGCGGCTTTGTGTAGCTGCTCGTCTTCTTCGTCATCGTCGTCCTCGTCGTTGTCGTCAGAGGGGTGGATTGGATTGCGGTCGCACAAGCAGGATTTTGGAGTTGGGAAGAATGGCAGGGGTAGGGTGCAAGGGATGCGGAGGATTGGTATTACAGGGGGGCGCGCTGGGGTTGCGCGTGGCGCCCAAGCTGGAGAGAAGAGGATTCCTGCAGGTTGTTTGGATTTTAATTTTTTTTTTAATTTTGAGAAATGTGTTTTCGTTTTTGGTTGACTGAGGTTGGATTGTACGAATTGGGTTGTGGGTTTGGGGGAATTGGAGGATTTGCGAATCGTGGGCACGCAAGGGTAGCAGTTTGTAATAGGAGAATGTAGGATGGAAGGAACCCTAATCTGGTGGATTGGGGATTCGTCTTGGTTTCTCCGCTCGGTTTCTCGAATGTTTTTTGCAAATTGCTGACTACAATCTCAACGTGGCAACTTAGATCAATCACTGTACAGTAGAAGTGAATTTCGCATTGGATTTGAAAATCAATGGCAAGAGAAAATCCAAGAATGGATTTGAGAATCATGGAATGTTCTTGTGTAGCACATTGTGCTTGTGCTTGAGGCCAATTTTTTTTAACCTCGTGCAGATTCATAGCAATGAGAGCTTGCTATGAATCACACGATCCGCTCATCTGCTAGTCAAGGAAGAATCAGGGTATTTGAGATTCAGAGATCCCTTACTGTCTTCACATAGGTTGAGTTCAATAGTTTTAGGGGTACAATTGTCTTTAGTGGAAAAGGTGCAAGTCGCATACTACTCAGGCATCTTTTGTTTCAAAGAAAAGGGATGCAACAGGTGTCGAAGGCAACATTCAGACTGGAATTTCTTCACCATCAACTGGAGCTGATTTTGATTGCCTTATCTAGCGATTTGAAATCTCACTGTAGCACATGTTGATACAATGCAGAACCTGTTGGAGGTGTTGAGAATCTAGTTATCATCGGCTCAGGCCCTGCAGGGTACACGGCAGCCATCTACGCTGCTAGGGCGAATTTGAAACCTATAGTGTTCGAAGGGTACCAAGTAGGAGGCGTACGTGGTGGGCAGTTGATGACCACCACTGAAGTCGAAAACTTCCCTGGATTTCCGGAAGGCATCAGTGGACCTGAATTGATGGACAGGTGCTCTCCTTACACTACGATGCAGACTTCTTAACATGTCATGTGATTTTTAGGTTCACTTTAGATTGCAGATTTCGAAGCAAGAACAAGAAATCCTTCACCTTGATCGGTGTAAAAAATAAATTTTTAGCAGGCCACATAGGAGCAAGTTAGATATTCTAAAGTTTCAAGTCGCCTCTTCGAGGTGGATTGGACACTTGTTACCTCCTATGCCTCATAGGTTGTCATACACACACTGTATTCATTTTAAGCTTGTTAGCCCGTTAAGCACATGATGTTTATTCGATTTTTAAGCTTGTTGCTTGGACCTGTGCAATCTACAGTGGCCTGTAGATTGGCTTGGGATTACTTTACTGTGTCTGGTTCATATATTCTGATGCCCGTCCTGATTTCTGTAATTCTTCGTGGATTTACTCTGTGCCTTCGAGAGGCTCTTTGGCTTTGTTTCTGGAGATTAGAAATCATCTGTCGATGGTCTGCATGCCGTTACAGATGACGGAGGTCCTCTTTGATGTTCTCGTGGTTATGAAATCTGTTTGCTATTTTCATGGGTGCAGGATGAGGAAGCAAGCTGAGCGATGGGGTGCTGAGCTGAGAACGGAGGATGTAGAGTATGTGGACGTTCGAAATCGGCCATTCACGGTTCGAAGTAGTGACAGTGAGGTATTTTTCAATTGATAATTCAATGCTTCTCATTGTTTAGGAGAGGGTGAAGGGGTATTTCACCGAGAAAAGTAGGTGTTTTTTTTCATTTAAGGAGAAGGTTGATTCTTATTGGTAGTCTTCGTGATTATCTTGTTAAGGAAACAGCTTACCCTAAGAAGACAAACTCTACCTTGTTATCCACCTTCCTTTATTATTTAGTTCTCAATCAAAGTAGCATAGGACTTTATTTAAAGTGTCCAAATGGCCAAAGGTGTTTGCTTCCATATCTATCGGATTTGAGAATCTTCAAGGAAGGTAACAAATGTTTAAATAGAATGAAGAATCATATCTTTCATATTTGTGCGATAGAATATTGTTTTGAAAGGTATTATAATTGATTATTGGCTTCTAAAGTGGACTTTTTGTTTTTAGCTTGAGCACTTAAGGGTTAAGCTGTGCGGGAGAGGTGATCGAAGATGGGGAACTGGACATTCGTCAGGAGTAGATGCTAAAAGTATTAGCAGTTGGTTTTCAGGTAAAATGTCACAGCATAATAATTGCGACGGGTGCCACAGCTAAACGATTGGGATTGCCTCGAGAGCATGAGTTTTGGAGTCGGGGCATCAGCGCTTGTGCCATTTGTGATGGCGCATCCCCTATTTTCAGAGGTCAGGAGCTGGCAGTTGTGGGTGGAGGTGACACGGCAACAGAAGAATCTCTTTATCTGACCAAGTATGCTGGTCATGTCCATCTGTTGGTTCGAAGAGAAAAGCTTCGTGCTTCGAAAGCCATGCAAGACAGGTATGATTACTGAGACATTGAGGCCCGTTTTCACGTCTCTGGACAGGTTTAGCTCTTTGAAGCTCACAGGACACGATGGCAAGACATCAATAAGAGTACGCTAAGTTAAGCTCGATGGTCTTGTCCATTTGATTTTTTTAATGTTTTTGGTTATGGACTGCCAGGGTTCTCAGCAATCCAAATATTACAGTCCACTACAACACAGAGACGGTGGACATCGAGGCTGATGACAGAGGACAGATGGGAGGTCTGAAACTTCGAGATATTGTGACTAGCAAAGAAAGATCATTACCCGTGCGGGGATTGTTTTATGGGATTGGGCACAGCCCTAACAGTCAGCTCTTGAAAGGTCAAATCGAGCTCGATGACGCTAGTTATGTTTCTGTCGAACCTGGGACCACCAATACCTCCGTAGAAGGTGTTTATGCTGCTGGAGATCTCCAGGTACTTGATTTGCCTGAGCTTTTTGTATTTGTCATTCTTCTTTGTACCTGCTGAGATTTATGACTACGGCTGTATGGTAATTAATTCATAATTGCATAGGACGAATATGTTCTGTCTATACTCTTTGGATGTTGTTTTCATTCATTTGGAAGGTTTTGGAGAATTGCATCTGGTACGTCCAGAACCAGAATCATACATGCTGGGTTTTGCATTTGTATGATTATGAACTCCTCTTCTTCCTTTACCAAACATTGAGAGATCGAAATGCTCAGTTTTAACCAAATTTTCTTTTGTTATAAATTTACTGTATCTAGAAAGTTTAAGCCTGAGAACAGCAGTTTAAGTCTGAACACCTTAAGTAAGAAATACATTGAACTTTTTATACTATGCTGATAGGTTATTATACACCAAGATTCAATTACTAAATTTACCCAAACTGGTATAGTGGTTAATTGTGAAGACCTACAATTTATCTGATAGTCTACTTCTCAGTTTGGGTTGATATGCTAGTGCACCAGTTTTAAATCTTGAAGGCCATTTGGTGCGCTGGATATACTCAGGATTATGAATGGAGACAAGCGATCACTGCCGCTGGGTCGGGCTGCATGGCAGCATTGTCAGTTGAGCGCTATTTGGCTGCTAACAACCTGCTTGTGGAGTTTCACCAGGTACGTACATTTATTTATTTCGGGTTCTAGAATTTTGTCTTCTGTTCATTCCCAGTCTCATATATCGGTTCATTCTATCTTCACGTGTTGGTTTTGAATGTAGGTGTTGCTTACGTCCTATGTTCTTGTCTTGTAGTAAAGATTACGTCCTGTGTTCTTGTCTTGTAGTAAAGATTACGTCCTATGTTCTTGTCTTTGTGCCTGAACTCAAATAGATATCCAGTCATTCTCTGTTGAGAGTACTTTTATATTCCGTGCTTTCAAAAGTTCAAAGCCAATTATAGTAACTTTCGAAACATATTTGTACAGCTAATACATGGAGGACCACTTTTGGCCTTTTCGGCACTTAGGTTTAATCCTTGTTCCTCTGAGGAAAGCAGTGTTGATGTTTATATGCCTATGCTGCCTTGGAAATGCCAGATTGCGAAGGAGGAAGTTAAGAAGAAAGAACTTACGAAAGAGGACATCGCCGAAAAATTCGATATCTCTATGACCAAACATAAAGGCCAGGTATTGCTTTTTTGAGTACATTAGTGTTTCTCGTCGTGTTCGAATGATACTGGGAACGTGTTTCCTCCTCCGGGTCCTCTATGGTACAAACCAGCCCTGTCATTTTGAGAGATGCTGACAGGCTAGTGACTTACTGTATCTTCATAGCGTCACTTTACAAGACTTCAAAAGATTGTTTTGAGCTGATCGTGAACATATAATGTTCTTGGTACTGAAGTGGCACAGCAGATGCTTTCGGTTTCCACTAACTTATTTATTTGGATATTTGTTTGCAGTACGCACTTCGGAAGTTATACCATGAAAGTCCTCGTGTGATCGGTGTACTCTACACTTCACCGACTTGTGGGCCATGCAGATCCCTCAAACCGATTTTGAACAAGGTATATCACTATATTATGGGTAACAAAATGTAGCATTGTCATTGTTTTCGGAAGGACTGTGCTCATTTTCTCAATATCACTGTTTCATTTTTTATTAAATTTAAGCAGGGTTAAGTCTTTTTTCAAGCTCATATTGAGCAAGGTGATTTGAAACTGTAGAATGAGCCAACCTATCGGCAAATTGAGAGTTGTGTGAATTTGGGGACTCAGTGTTCCTTGTACGTCATCAGACCATAGCCTATTGTAGGTTTATAGTTCTGACGAGCTGTTTATTTTTTTCAGGTGATTGATGAGTATGAAAATGACGTTCACTTCGTGGAGATAGATATAGAGGAAGATCCTGAAATTGCGGAAGCTGGTGGGATCATGGGTACGCCTTGCGTTCAGTTTTTCAAGAACAAGCAACAGATTAAGTAAGCAAACGGATTAACCTTTTTCTTGACTGAATTATGTTGAATCGGAATAAAACAGCTCTGTTTGTGTTGGCTAAATATTATGCCAGCGCGGACTTCCTTATCCTATTACATTACGGTTTATCTTGGAGGAATAGGTAGTCACTGTATCGATTGCTGGATTTCATGCTGATATTGTGTCAAGAATGACCAGTTGGCCTTGTACTGTACAGTATTTAGAGGTACTAGATTGGCCCGCTCTAATACCCGCAACCGTGGTTTTATCATGTCGTGAGCATCTTGTGAAAAGATTGGAGGATAAACCTTTCTAACACGTTGAGGTCCATTGTCTGCAGAAGCATATCAGGTGTAAAAATGAAAAAGGAGTACCGTGAGGTAATTGAAGCCAACAAGTAGTCATATTGATGATCTTCTGCTGTCCAGCATATGAAGTGGTGAGCGTCATTTTCCATGGCCAAGGAAATACTGGTGTTGTAGTTTTAAAATAGGAATTGGCCACATTGTATTGAGGCTGTAAGATGACACAGATGTACCAACACAGAATTCGTCTTTCTGAAGTTAATGGTATTTTTCGTCACTGCTCGAGGAGTTTCAATCATGTTCACGAAGAGATGTATCTTAATAATGGATATCATCATCAGTTGACGTTTTTCTCAGAATGTCGGTGAAATGGGGAGGTCTGAAGAAGTGTGGTTCCTTTCAGTGTCGTGAATGTATGTTTAACTTATATTTTTTGAACAAGCTTGAGTTTTATTTGGTTCAGCTTCCGAATCATAGACTGCACGTGTCATTACGATGATAGATGTATATATAGCGTATTTATGGCTGCTATAGGAGTTCAGTTTCCCGGTTTTAAGAACAGAATGAACAAAATAGGGGCTGTCCGATCTGACCTGCAGAAGAAGGCAATTTTAGAATTGCTTTCCAAAATTCTGTAAGGGCCTGTTGAGGAAAGGACCACGCTGTGCCGAATTTGGTTACAAACCTGCAAATCTAGTAGCAAATGGTGTTCAGATCAGAGATCTCCTAATATGGGAAATCACTTCAATCAAGGAAATCTGAGCATTTTGTTGATACATTATTGTTGGATGGTCAGTCAAGTGAGGGAGTCTACCAAATTTGTTCATATAGAATTGTTTTTGGCACTATTTGAAAATTTATTCCCGTGGCAAATGAATTACAACTAACTAGCCTACCAAGTAGTTTCGATAAGTAAATAGAGTAGTCCTAATTGTCCATAGAAAATTTCAAAGTTTCACAGCAATTTCTGTTGCAAGTTTCGCACATGAAGGCTCCTGGCAGGAGTGTTGATGGCCGTTCAATCGGTAAATTGTGGACTTTGGTGGGGCTTTTTCTTGGGAAATTAAATGAATGCAATCCATTGAAAGATAACATTCGTAGAACCGCAGAAGAAGTATCACTGACCCCTGATGATACTTTTTGGGCTCTCCACCCAACGGCAGGAGGCTTTGCATGGACAGATTCTACCCTGAGGAAAGTTTGAGTAGCTATTTTATTCAAGAAGCGAATAGTGTTAGCAGGATAGAGCCTCGAATTGTGTAGCGACTTGTTTCTCCCGAGAATGATCAAACTCAAATAATAACACAAGTAAATTCAATTAGCGTGAGACACACTAATTGTCTTATATCTCATTTTCTACTAGAACAAGATTTATTTCCAAAATTTTTAATAACTTAAAGACAAAAAGATACACACACACACACACACACACACACACACACCTGCCCCCCTCCTAGTATTCACTAAACAAATACAAATAAAATGATTTTAGTAGAAAAATGTTTTATATGACAATTAGTGTGTCCCGTATTAATTGAATTTACTTGTGCATTATTAAATACGTAAAGGGGGAATTCTTTTTAACCCTGAAATGCCTAAATCCTTTTTTGGACTGAGATTTCTTAAAATTAAATTTGGGAAAAGCATTGAAGGTTTTACCACAGGATGGCTTTGTAAAATACAGTTGAACAGGGGTTTGATGAAGAGGACCTCTCTTCAATGAAGTGATTTTGAAACGTCTGTTTCTGAGCAGAACATTGTGCAATATATTTGCAACTATTCGAGATTGCAATGGTTTTGCAATTAGTTTAAGCATATGTTTGTATTTGTTTAGTGAATACTACTTTTGCAACAAGTTTGCAGAGCTTTTACAATGGTTTGTAATAGACCATGAGTTTAAGGCAAAGTACAGAACTACAAAAAAAACAGTGCAAAATAATTGATGGCATGTTTTTCAACCATTACTTCCTGCTTTACAACCCTTACAGGTTTTGCTTACAATACTACATATGGTTTATGTGGAAGGAGTCCAATCATGTCGGCAATTTTTGAAGAATTTCTTAGTCAATGTCCACTAATGATAGAATACACTATGAATGGAATCTGGACACAAGAGAACATTGTCAAATTTTCATCAAATAAACCTTTATCCAATTTCCATTTTTGGTTTCTCTTGTTGGACAAACATTGACACTTTGACTTCATCCAAAGTTTTAATGTGTAATGCTGGTGCTCAACCCTCCCAGTTCCGGGTTACTTGTCCCTCTCCTGTCCTCCGGCGCTCAAAATGCACTCAAGGGCAGTTGTTTTTTTCGGCATCAGGTCTATAAATTGCCTTTGTTATTTTCAGTGAAGAGTCCACCTTAGAAGAGTTTCTCTCAACCTATATTAGGGGTAGTCACAGTTCCTCCATCATCAAAAAATTTCGTGGAGAATGAGATGTAATAGGAGCCAATGGGAAGCATTAGCAGGTGAAGGAAGTGTGACACCCCTTATTCGTTTAGACGATGAGATGTGGAGAACATCGATCCCAAACTGGCTAAATTTCGCTCGGTTGCTACTCAATTTCTTCATGCCCTTAGTGTTAAATTCAAAAAAAAATTCAAAAAATGAACATTTGGCTAATTCCCCTGAACCTGTTTTGGGATCACTGATGGAGAACTTCTTCCAAGAAAAATATTCCTTTTCGCAACACATGCAGATAGCCAACCACAAACAGGCACGTCCCCATTCTGTACGGACAGGGGAGGAACTGTGACTGTGCTGCTAGTAACTTTGATGGAGACAATAAAGTTGAGCATCTCAAATCAGTGTGTAAGGTCATGAATTCTGTGCAATTTTTGCCTTCAGTTGTGGATAGTCCAGTAAAGAGGCAATTCAGTTGAACTTTCCCAAAAAATTTGACTTGTTGAATTGTCCCCTTTGATGGTGCAATTATTTTCTGATTTCAACAGAACCTGGTTCAGAATACTTTGTTTCTGTTTACAGTTATAAAATTGCCTACAGTACTCCTGTACTAGACTACATCAGAAAAGTTGGGCCAGATTATTTTGATGCCATTTGGACACCAAAGGCAGCATACAGGTCATTTTAGTGTCATTTTATCCATACTAGGTTGGTATGGAGGTTGGCACCAAATTAACATAATTGCACTTCAATGCACCATTGTGGCACCATGTTCACATGCCTTGAAGTTCCTGGTGTACCATTATCAGCCGGTTCAGGAATTGCAGCATGAGCAAATTATGGAAGAACCGTTACAGAATGGGTGGCTGAACCTGTTAATTGAATTACAAATAATGCAGGTGGAGAATTATTGGGGGTTTGCAGTTACAAAGATTTGACACATTGCAATAAAATAATATATGTCCAACTTAAGATTGTAAGAAAATGGGTTGAATGAAATTTCTGAAATATGTTTACAAGGTAGCATAGCAAGATTTTGAGCAGCATCATATCTGCCCATGATAGGTAGTAATGTAGACCCCCCCCATTTCAGTCCAAACTCCCAAACTCCAAATTCAGACATCTAGGAAAAGCCCCATTCCAAGTTGTTTGTATTGGAATATAGAAAATACAAATGAAGGGAAAAAAATTGCTTTCTTTAGGGAGTTGATTGCATGAAGTGAGTTAGCCTCAAATCAATGCAAATTGATTCATTTTAGCAATAGAAGAATGCAATTGGTATAGAAGTCCTTAGGGACTAGATTTGGCATGAGTTCAATTGGACATAGCTCTTTTTATGACTTTGACAAGCATGTCTACAAGCTTTCACTGGAAGCCCAAGGCTGTACCCTTCTATACATTTTGAAAAAAACATTAGATGAAGTCGGAAGATAATTTTTTCAATTGTAACATTGTTTCTTATCCCTTGTCTACCAATGAAATTTATTCCCACATCTTCATCAAATGGGCCTGTGAGTATTCCAATTAGCCACACCTAGCTTTATGAGTAGTGTTGATCTGTACACTTACTCATGGTTGTCATAGTGGACGGATGTCCGGTTCACCCGTCCGTTAGAGGTCTCGCCCGTCCGATACAGTCAACACAAAGTTGACTTTATGAAAACAGAAAAATAGGCCACGTGGATGCCACATGGATTCTGGAACATGCAGGGCGCGGACACCATCGTCAAGGCGTGGACGCCATCGTTAGGGCACGCACAGGATTTACATATGCTAAATTAATATGCTTTTACATATTTCCATTTCATATTTCATATTCCATATTCCATATTCCAAGTCACTCCAACACTCCATATTTTTTTTTAATGTTACATCATATCAGTGTAACACCCAAATCATTTCCATATCCAAATCAATCCACCATTCCATATTTTTTGGGGGTGTTAAATTACATCATTGTAACACCCAAACCACTTCCATGTCCAAATCACTCCACCATTCCATAAATTTTTTGGGTGTTACATCATATCACACTAACACCCAAACCATTTCCATATTCGAAAGCACTCCACCATTCATATTTCTTTTAATGTTAGATTATATAACTCCTTAAAAATAATTAGCCACTCTAAAATAAATTGGTATGCTTTTCAAAAGCTTGGGTCACTCCATCTCTCCTTTTGGACATTCATTTTTAAAGCACACTTCCATTCCAAGTCACTGCCCTTATTTTTTTGGCGGAATCATTCCCTTTCCTATTTTTTTGGCATCATTACCAAAAGTCTTTTATTTTAATTCAATGCCACTTGTGTAGGGTGGAATGATTTTTTTTTCCTATTTTATTTTTTGTGATTAGCAAAAATGTTCCATCTCTACCCGAGGCCATTTATTTATCATTGATCATTCCCATTCATTTCATTTTTTGCTTCATTAGTAAAACTCTTTCATCCCAAGTGAATTCCATTTATTTTTTGTAGTATCCCAACTCTATCCGAATTGAATGGTAATTTTTGGAGGGTGTTAGTTCAAATCATTTTGACACACTATTTTTTCATTTTTTGTGGACTTATCTCTCTCACAAAATTGTTCCATCCCAACCCCAAGCCATTTTGTATTTGTTCCATCATTTCCTTTCCTATTTTTTTCCATTAATGAACAAAGCCCTTCCCATCCCAACTCTATGCCATTTTTTGGAGTTTGGACCATTCTCTCTCTTTTTGGGGGCTTCATTCCTAAAACTCTCCCATCCCAACTCATGGTTATTCTTTTCTTTTTTGTTGAAACATTCCATTTTCTATTTTGTTTTGGTTCATGAATTAGCAAGACAGTTTTATTTAAACTCATAGTTTTGCTTTATTTGTTCAATCTTTCCCTTCCCTATTTTATTTTTGCTTATTTACTAAAGTTCTTCCATCTAAACTCAAAGCCATTATTTTTATTTTTTTGTTCCATCATTCCCTTTCCTTTTATTTTTTTCTTCATTCCTAAAATTCTTCCAATCTACTTCAATGTCATTCTTTTTTAGGGGGCTTCATGAACTCCTAAAACATAGGCATAGTGAAAAAATAAAGTGTATGTATTTTTATACCAAACTACTGCATTCATTGTTTTTATTTAAGTTTTATCATCAATTCATAGAACTCATAAAAATGCAATGAGAAAGAACAATGAAATGGAATATTAATATATTATGAGATTTTGAGTATAGAATACATCTGATTTTATATATATTTTGAGGTGTTTGGCAATTGCCAAGTAGGTACACATGGTCCTCTATGAGGATGATTTACCTCTATGCCTAAACTATATGCTAAACTACAAAAAGTGAAACAACTAAATACTATGTATGAAAACAACAATCTGGCATAGTCCAATAGTGGGGGGCCTTTTTCAATGTGTCTAGAACATTTGGCACTGACGCCCTTTCACTCACATCCTCTTTTATGAGGCTTTCCAATTTGATCCTGAGGTTCTGATATTGCTCTGGATTCTTCGTTGTAAAGTATTGGGGGTTCTAGTCTTCTTTCCAAATTGTAGCTGCTATCCATCCCGCCGCATGTGCATCAGCAGCCATGGAGTACAAATGTGTTTTCTGCATGGCCTCAATTGAATTTGCTGAACCCTGCTCTCCGTATACATAAAACAATCCAGGGGCTGCAAACCTTCGCTTCTTCTTCTCCTTCGCCAGAATCTCCATGCTATAAAAGCCATACCTTGATGGCTCCTTCTCTACAACTCGGCTAGAAAGTCCCCAATCACATATCCCTATGTACACCCTGTGTTCTTTCCAATCATCAAAATGGAGCAAAACATTGGATGGAGTTATGTTGTTGTGCATGTACTGTGCATTGTGGCATTTCCCCATAATGACAAGTAAGGAGAGTGCCAAGTTCACTTGGTTCTTTCGGTAAGTTGCAACCCATGCAAGCTCCTCTTTTGTCAACCCCGTACCTTGTTCACGCTCAATGTCATCCACATCCATTGATTCACTCATTTTCGAATTGTATTTGGATAAGAAAGAAATTAGAGATCCTCCATTCCACCATAGCGTATAGCCTTCCATTGTTTTAGGGTGGAGGTACGCAATTCGAATGATGCTGGGATGTATTACTGGACACCCTCCCGCCTCATTGATGATTCCTTGGCGCTTCTCCTTTTCATTTGTGGTTTTCAAGCTCTTCCTAGCAAAAAATATCCAACTAGGAATGCTCTCAAGTTTTGTAAGCATCACCTTCCTCACGGTCCCATATGAACCAACCACACTCTATTCTGGCATGGGGATGACTTTTATTGAACTTTCAAGCCACTTGAATGTTCCACTCACACAATGAGCCCTTATTGCGTCTTCAATTGTCGCTTTCCATGGTGCTTGCTTTTTCTTACGCGATGAAGAAAATTGTTGAGCAAAATTTTGAATGATTTTCAATTTTGCAACCAATTCTTTGTTCTACATGTTCCTATTGCTACCATCCTCTTTCTTACCTGTGTGGTAACACCAATTTGACACTATATTGGTTGTGAGGGCAACCACCTATTTATCCAGCCAGTCTTGGTGCAACCAATAATCAGAGAAATTGTTGAATTTCTCAAATGCTTCAAACTTTGACTCCAGCTCCCTTCGCAGGTCCCTCGTCAATTTGTGGTATCCTTCTTCATTGTGCGCCACATACTCCCTGGTCAACATAGTTGTACCTCGACGAGTGTAGAACACCACAGCTATTGCTCTCCCTTCAACTATAAATTCATGTGGAGGCATATGGGGATTTTGGGCTTTTTTGCGCTTCTTTTGGCCTGATGAGGAAGGATTTGATGAACCTGAGGACATCAATGTGTTCGTGGATGGAATTACCATCTCACTGACATCATCCAAATCTTTAAACATAGGACGTTTATCCGTAGATCCACTCCCTTCCCCTGTCATAATGAAAACAATTTGGTACGATGGGCCTCCATATCTATCTCGAAGCATGAAAGTTAAAAAAATTTCAAAAAAACCAGGTCACATATATGGGCCAAGCCCACTACCCACCAAACTCACTCACATAGGCCGCGGGGACGAACTAGCGTGTGAGGCATAGGGCGCGGACTTGGCAAAGAAATGAGGGTGGGGACTCGCTTTATATAGTCCCCCCGCACACATCCACGCCCTGTCCCCTCGCGTTCCCGCCCCGCCCCAACCGCAATGGCGTCCGCGCCCCAACATTTGGAGTCCGCGCCTCCACTCGAACGCGTTCCCGCCCTAGCATCGATGGCGTCCGCGCCCCTACTTGATGGCATCCGTGCCGTGGCGTCTTCCAGCTCCAACTATATAAAGCTGTTTTCGCCCCATTTGTGCCCACCCTGCATACTCTTAGCCTTCCACCTCTTTGTTGAGCTGGTTGTGAGCGTTGTGCGGAGTCTACTTGATTGCCACGTTGGAGGTTTTCGAATTTTTCTGCAAAAATGGCTACACCACCAAGAATGACCAAGGAGGAACGAGACAAGACCCGACTTCGAGCAGGAACCAAACATCGTAAGCGACTGCATGTTCTACGTAACCTTGCCAAGCTTGCATTCAAGGGGTGGGAGGATGTGCCTGATCCATGGACTTATGATGACTGCACCAATTACATCGAGTGCTGCCACATTGACAAAGTCTTCCCAAAAGAGTGACATAACTTTCATAGATGCTTCCACAAGGCAAATTTGAAACATTGCCTTGACAATGAGTTCACGAACCGATGCATTGAGGTGTTCTAGGTGTTGTATGATGTCCCGAATGTCACACACAATGAAGTGCATCTTTTCATTGCACGAGGGGTCCATGCGGAGGTGAAGTTGAACAAGAGAGTGGATTGGTCAACTTTGAAGACAATGGGGGAAAATGTCAAAATTCCTACCCCAGCAAATGGATTCATTCCAAAGGGGGTAAAAAGATACCCGGAAGGTGGTCTAGTGAAAAAAACTACACAGGTTCACACACCACGAAACTATGACACTCCGGACTCATCTACGGACAACGACTCCGATGGATCTCGTGTGCCAATTGTAGTCAGCCATAGAACACAACAACAACGTGCTAAAAAGAGGAGGGTTGCGCGTATAATTGATGAGGATTTACCTGAAAATGTTGTGGAGGAACAGGTGCCACCTATTGACAAACCATCAGTAGGAATTGTCGATGTTACAGCTGCTGCAAACCGAATTCAGAGTTTGTTGACCGAAGTGAATGACAAGAACGCGGAATTGCATTCTTTGTATGATGATGTTAACAAATTGAAGGAAGAAATCAAAGAGAAGGACAACATCATCAATCAACAATAACTTGAGATGGAGGTACTTCGACACGTTCTTGAGGGAGCAACATTGGCCAATGGTGGTCAAGATCCACGAGGGGAAGCGCAAGGGCCTTCAAATAATTCTCAAATTCCATTGGAACATGCAAAAGTTGGTGCAACAATGGGTACTCAAGAAGATTCATTGTCCTTCGGAGAATTACCCACGAATGTAGTTGCAGCAATACCAGTTGACCAAAGCACCCAATTGACGGACACGCTTGTAAACAATTTGAGATTGAAAAATCAATTGCATGCGTTGATGGAGCAGTATTACCAATGGAAGATGGCATGCATCTTCAGTGTTGACAGAACTAGGCAAGTAGTGGAAGAATTCAAAAAAATAGACAACAATTATGGTGCACACAATCAAGAGAGGGTTTTTGGTTTGACATCGTGGGCCCTGGTGGATGATCTTTTCAACATGGATAAAATGGCAACCATCAACATTGGTGGTGGACCAACAACCATCGATTGGTCCAAACATGCTTGGAATTGCAAGAATGTAGTTGGCTCTGCCGTCGACCATCAAGGCAATCCATTACTACTGTGGCCAAATCCTTCAACCTTCGTGCATGATGGAACTACATGTCCCATTTGTCTTAATCCATTTGGCCTAGAAGGTGGAATGCACCTAAGCACGTGCAAACATTTGTACCACCCATTCTGCCTAATTAGCTTGATGATTGTTCGCCGACGTTGTTCATTGTGCAAGGCTCCTTTCCATGAGCGCTTGTATGAGTTGTTTGGATTAGTTCCCTACATGCCACCGCATTGGGAATTCAATGCTGAAAATGCCCCTGATCATTCTCAAAAGTGGGGAACAGACTTGGTGTGGAGCTGGAAATTGAACATCCATTCGTTGGACAAACAAAACCTTTGTACCGAATGGGGTTGGGAAAGAGATCTGGCTCAAATTGTGGAGGTGTGCCACCACTTGGTTCCACTAAAGGACAACTTCAGCTAAGGAAGACGGAATTTCTTCTTCCAGTGCTTCAATGGGCATTGGAATGAAGCTGGACAATACTTCCAATTTGGACCTCATCCTCATGGATGGTTATGGGGCGTTGATGGAGTTTGCATTACTGACGACAATGGGATGCGGATGGGGGAAGACATTGGCATGCCAGAGCCTGCTGAACTTGCACAACTATCGGAATCAGAGTGGCGAGAAACCTTTCGAAATGAAGGGATGGACTATTTGTTGGAACAGCATAGCCCGGGAACTCTCCAATGTCTTGAGAGCCTCAAACAATCACAAATATTGAGGGCTATATTAGAGGAAGACGAACCAACAAGGAGAACTTGATCCCTAGTTCGTAGACTTCGTTTGGGCTCAGATGAAGACCTTCCAGTCCACGCCGGGACACATGACAATGAGGCTAGACCAAGTGGTAGTGCAAGTAGTCCAATGAACATTGACTAAGTATAGTTTAGAGTGTTTTAGCTAGTGAGCTTAGGTTTTCTTAGAAGACTTACTTTCCTAGCATTATATAGGCTTATATACTTTCCTACTTTATATTACACTATGCATATGAAATATATATGATTTTGTTTTGAATGGTTTTGCCCAAATTGACTTCGTTTATTTTTTGCACATACTCATTTGAAACGACTTGTCGACTTCATACATATGAAAATTATTTATACCATGAAATGAAATGTCATTGAAATGGAGTAAAATTCATTCCCAATTTCCAATCAATGAATAAAATTAGGGAAGGACCACAAATGTCATTTAATAGGAAAAAAAACGCTTTTGAAATGTCGTTAATGCAAAGGAAATAAGGAATGATGGAACCCCCCAAAAAATGGGATGGTAATAGGTACATTTTTAATTGCAAAATACTGAAATAGGCAAAGGAATGATGGAGAAAAGCAAAAAATAGGGAAAGAATGATATACCAAAAAATAAATGGCATTGAGTTGGGATAGAATGATCTTGCAAATCAAGCCCCAAAAAATTAGAATGGGTTTAGGGAATACAAAAATTAAATGCACTTGGGTTGAGATGGAGCAATTTGCTAATCAAGCACAAAAAAATTAGGAAGGGAATGATCAATGAAAAAAAAATAGCATTGAGTTGGAAAAAATTTAGGAAGAGAATAATAATGCCATTTAGTTTTTGTATAACTTGGGATGAAACAATTTTGCTAATCAAGCAAAAAAAATCAGAAAGGGAATGAATCCTACTAAAAAAATGGCATGGAAGTGTATTGTTATCCAAAGCACCAAAAATTGGGAAAGGTAAATGGGAATCATGAAATTGGGATGGAAATAGGTACATATCCAATAAAATGGTTACCAAAAAATGACCATAAAATAAAATTGAAAACTTTAAATTAGGGAAGGAAGTAAAATGTCTTTGAGTTGGAATAGGATTTAATAAATAAAAAAGTTAGTGAAAAAAATGAAATGTCATTGAATTGGATTAGGATTCAATGGGAATAAAATTTAGGTAAGGAAATGAAATGTCATTGAGTTGAAATAGGATTCAAATATTCAATGATAAAAAAAATTAGGTGAAGAAATGTAATGTCATTGAATTGGAATAGGATTTAATGATAAAAACATTTAGGGAATGAAATTAAATGTCATTGAATTGGAGTAGGATTCATTTCCAATCAATGACGAAAACTAGGGAAGGGAAAGAAATGTCAATCCATTGGAATGTAAGTGCATTTTAAATGTTAATAAAAGCAAACAAATGTGAAAGAGATATGAAACAAATCTTATTTTTGATTACCTATTTTTTCATATGAGAAATGGAAAGTGAATGGAAAGACTCCAATTTGGTACCATAAAAAACATTTATTATTGAGTTGGGATGGAAGAATTTTGCTAATGAGTAAAAAAAATAGGAAAGGGAATGATGGAACAAAAAAAAGCTTGCTTAAAGTTGGAATAAAAGAGTTTTAGGAATTAATGAAGAAAAAAAATAGGAAAGCAAAAGAAAATAGGAAAGGAAGTGAGTTGGATGAATAAATATTGGCATGGAGTTCAAATTAAAGAGTTTTAGGAATTAATGAAGAAAAAAATGGTGGAACAAAAAACAGAGGGCAAGTAGTTGAAATGGAAGTGTTTAAGGAGTTCATGAAGCGAAAAAAAATTGAATGATTTACAAAAAAATTAATGGCATTGAGGTGGGATGGAAGAGTTTTAGGAATGAAGCCCCCCAAGATAGGAAAGGGAATGATGGAATTAAAAATTCAAGTGACGTATTAAAGGCCTAAAATTTTATTTTAACTCCCTACTATTTCTTTCATTTTAAACAAAATGCGGTTTTACCCTTTTATCTAGTACACTAAATTTCCAAAACATTTCCTAAATATTTCCTCAAAGTGTCCTAAACACTTTAGAATTTAGAGCCTTTTTTTTACACCCTAAACTATTTGTTGGTTCAAAGCAGTTTGAAGTGTTACAAGAAGTAAGGAAAAACATTTTCCATCACAACGAAGGGGACATGCTCTTCTATGAAGTTTCTTCCAAATCTTAGTCAATGGAGCTCTTTATTTGGCATCTTGCTTTCATTGTCTTGTCGGAATCCAAAACAAGTTGTTCAGGCTATAATTAATGGTTTCCCCGCTCTCGAGTAGAGAGGCCTTGCCTTGGGAAAACGCGGGGCTTCTAGCTGCAACTAGATGTGGTTCAAATAATGGAAGATCCCGTGGCCAAAGTCACAAACATAATAATAAATCCCCCCAATGATGCCATATGAGCCAAAATATTATCACCCTTCCATACACCCCTCCCAAGATGTCATGGAGTCTCAATATACTCCATGTATGGTAAAAATTGTAAAAATAAAGTCATATCCTTCATGAACTCCCCTCAAAGAAGTGTCTGATAGTTGATTGAGTGCCACGTTCGCTATACAACTCCAAACTAAGAGTGTGATATGCCTCTGGAAAGTTAACAAAATGTTCTACAACCTCTCCAAAATTCACTCAAAACTAAGATACTGTCCGACTTTTATGGTTGGTCAAAGTTCACCCTTCCCAACTTAAAGGCAGCTCACTTATACTTCACTCTCAAGCTCATAACTTTCACATACTACCTCTAAATCAAGAAAATAAACTCATTTTGGAAAGCTAACATGAACATCTACAATCTCTCCAAGTTTCACTCAAACAAAAAGTACTGTCCACATTTCATAGCCTTTCAAAATTCACTCACTTGGAAACCCGAAAGTATCCCTTCACCCTTTCACTCTCAAGCCCATAACTTTCTCATACTACCTCAAAATCAAGAAAATAAACCCATTTTGGAAAGCTAATATGAACATCTACAAACTCCCCAAAGTTCACTCAAATACAAATTACTGTCCACATTTCATAGCCTTTTAAAGATCACTCTCTTGAAAGTTTGAGGCAGCTTCACAACACTTCACTCCCAAACTCATAACTTACACATACTAACTCCAAACTTCATGAGTGATAGCTTTTTGGAAACACAAAAACAAGATACACAAGCTCTCAAAATTTCATTACCAAAATCTCCATGTACAAAGTGCTATCCCTTCCCAAAGTGACGGCTTCCCAAAGTGACGGCTTCCTGAAGTGACGGCTTTCCTAAGCAAACAAGGATGAGGAAGAAGATGATCCTCAACCTCATCCGCCACCTCAACCTCCATGCCATCCACCTAAGTTAGTGGATTTTGGCCACTAAGATGCCACATGGGCCATAATACCTACATGGTCCACTTCTTATTCTCAATAAATCTATCCATATCATCTACGTGGATTTCTAATCCATTAAAAATAAAAATAAGGAAAAAGGTAAAACAAGCTTTACCTTTTGTTTTTACAACTTCAAACTAATTAACTAACATATTAAAATATCTTCTAGTAGAGAAATCAAAGAACTAAATGTTTGTCAAATAGAGGTAAAAAAAAAGAGTTCAAGTAGAGTATAACCCCATTTGTTTCTTGAAACTCTAGAAAAAACCCCTCCGATTTAACAAACAATTATGCATTTTCACATAATGAACACATTTACAATACGACACCGCTCCAAGAAAAAGAAGGACTGAAGGATGTCAAGCCCAAGGGCATTTCAAAGTCCTGCCTCTTGTGCTGGACGAGCACCTCCACGCCTTGGAGTCCGCACCCTGACTTCAAGTCCACACTATGGAGTCTGTGATTCAACTGCGCTCTCTCAAGTTCTTCCGCCTCTATGAATTGTCCGCCCTAGAGTCCGTGCCCTGACACAGCCCATTCAACGAAAACATTTGTGAGAGAAAGCATTCTTGTCTCTCCACGAATATGAGGACTCTAAAGTAAGGTGTGATAGCATTTAATGTTTCCCTCTTTCCATGAAAAGGGGGGACACCATCTTCCAAGACCATTAAATAGGAAGGAGGGATCCCATGCCCAGTGCATCCCCATGTGTGCACCCACATTTCTATAGTGGAGTTTCGCCCTGGAGTCTGCGCCCTAACTTCAAGTCCCCACCTTCACTTGGAGTCCATGCCCTGGAATCCACGCCCTATGATGACGTCCATGCCCTGAGTAGCGCCAGCGCAGTGAAGTTCCACCCTCCAACTTCTTGAATTATTGTGGCCAAGGGTTTCAAGAGTGCAGGATTTAGGGTTTAGGGTTTAGGGTTTTAGTTTTGGGTTTATGGTTTGAGTTAATGGCTTAGGGTTGAATTAAATAACAAATAGATGTAGCAATTACCTCTAGAAAAGAATCCTTCTCATGCATTGAAATCAATATAACTTGTAAGTTCATGTGAAAATCAATTTCTTGTACCAATGATTTGTAATCATGGATTGGCATTCACAATCATTCTACTTCAATTTAACTTGTATGTTCAATTAAGTAACACTCCCTTGTGCCAAGTTATAAAAAAAAATGAATCCCTTTATATTTTTATTTTTTTTAACAAATGGAAAGAACCATTGCATAAAAAAAATACACAACAGGCCAAGCTACAAAGGCTAGACAATGAAGAGATATGAGCAAAAACAAACAATCCCTTTACATTTAGAAAAAAATGTAACTTGTAATTTCTCGTTTCCGAAATAAATTTCTTTTAGTTAATATGCCTCAAATTTAATCCTTTATTATGAATAATGGATTTGAAGAAATAAAATCTATGGGTTCATTAATAAAATTCATTCTATCAATTATTCCAAAAACCCTTATACCAAGCATTTTCAAATATTAGTCCCTTCACATGAATCCAAAAGAATGGAAGATCTGAGCTTCCATTCAAAAACCATCCCTTCTAGCTATTTTTTTAGAAATGGTTCCCTTCCAAGTTATCCAATCCCCCAAAATGGCATTGACTTCGAATGTAAGTGCTTTGAAATTCAATGCCCCCAACGAGGGATGGGGTCACCCAAACTTTCGTAAATTTAATTTTGGTATGATTCAAGACTTTAGTTACAAGTTAGAATGTTTGAGCCTAAGGGCCTAAATCCCAAACACAAATACTTGAGTTTGCTTTTTTGCTAAAATATAATTCTAGCAAAGAAAAATGGGGAGAAAGAAATCCAAGGAAGAGAATTCAAGGCAAGCAAGAAATCCAAGGGTAGGATCCGATGTAAGGCCCTAAAATTCTATTTTATACAAAATTGGGACCTAAATGGATAGGAATTTTTTTTTTAACTATTTTCCTTTTTATTAAAGAGTCTTTTGCCCCATGTACCATAAACAAATGGGTTAAATTTTTCTACTCAAGATTTAATGCAAAGTATCCATTGTCATTCTTGATTTTCTAATGCATGTGATGGCCTTTAACTTCATATTTTTTTTATTATCTATTTTTTTATGACATGTGAAGAGAATGGAAATGTATTGTAAAAAAATTTATCATTGAGTTGGAATGGAGTTGGGATGGAGTGACCCTAAGGATTTAATGCAAGGTGTCAATTGCCAATGTTGATTTTCTAATGCATATGATAGCCTTTAACCTCAATTTTTTTTCTTACCTATTTTGTGTATATGACATGCAAAGAGAATGGAAAGACTTCAATTTGATACTGTAAAAATAATTTATCATTGAGTTGGGATACCACAAAACTAAATGGCCTTGAGTTGGAATGTAAGAGTTTTGCTAATCAAGCCAAAAAAACTAGGGAGTGAATGATATACAAAAAATAAAGTGCATTGAGGTGGGATGGAACAATTTTGCTAATCAAGCCAAAAAAAACTAGGGAGGGAATGATATACAAAAAATAAAGGGCATTGGGATGGCATGGGATAATGTTGCAAATGAAGCCCAAAAAAAATTAGGAAGTAAATGATATACCAAAAAATAAATGGCATTGAGTTGGGATAGAATAATCTTGCAAATCAAACCAAAAAAAATTAGAAAGGGTTTAGGGAATACAAAAATTAAATCATTTCAATGGCCTTGGGGGCTTGGGTTGGAATGGAGCAATTTTGCTAATCAAGCCCAAAAAAACTAGGAAGGGAATAATAATGCCATTTAGTTTTTGTATAACTTGGGATGGAACAACTTTCCTAATCAAGCAAATAAAATAGGAAAGGGAATGAATCCACACACCCCAAAATGGCATGGAAGTGTTTAGGAATCCAAAGCCAAAAAAATAGGAAAGGGAATGGTGGAACAAAAAACAAATGGCATTCAGTTGAAATAGAAGTGTTTAAGGAGTTCATGAAGCCAAAAAAAAAAAAGAATGGCATTGAGGTGGGATGGAAGAGTTTTAGGAATGAAGCAAACACAAAAAAAAAAGGAAAGATAATGATGGAACAAAAAATTAATGGCTTTGAATTGGGGTGGGAGAACTTTAGGAAATAAGCAAAAATGAAATAGGAAAGGGAATGATTCAACAAATAAAGATTGGCATGGAGTTGGAAGAAAACTAGAAAAGAGTCTTGTTAAATAATGAAGCAAAACAAAATAGAAAAGGAGATGATTCAACAAATAAAAAAAAGAACTATGAATTGGGATGGGAGAGTTTTAGGAATGATCCAAAAAAATAGGGAAAGGAATGATGGAACAAAAAATAAACATTTGGCTTTGAGTTGGGATGGGAGAGTTTTAGGAACAAAATAGAAGAAAGAATGATTCTACCAAAAGAAAAAAAATTAGTATAAGTTGGAATGTGAGAGTTTTAGGAATGAAGCCAAAAAAATAGAAGAGAGAATGATCCAAACACAAATGAATGGCATAGAGTTGGGATAGGAGAGCTTTGCTAACATCTTTCACCACAATGAAGGGGACATGCTCTTCCATGAAGTTTCTTCCAAATCTTAGTCAATGGAGCTCTTTATTTGGCATCTTGCTTTCATTGTCTTGTCTGAATCCAAAACAAGTTATTCAGGCTATAATTAATGGTTCCCCCGCTCCAAGAAAAGGAAGGACTGAAGGATGTCAAGCCCAAGCGCATTTCAAAGTCCTGCCTCTTGTGCTAGACGAGCACCTCCACGCCCTGGAGTCCGCGCCCTGACTTCAAGTCCACACTATGGAGTCTGTGATTCAATTGCGCTCTCTCAAGTTCTTCCGCCTCTGTGAATTGTCCGCCCTAGAGTCCGCACCCTGACACAGCCCATTCAGCGAAAACATTTGTGAGAGAAAGCGTTCTTGTCTCTCCACAAATATGAGGACTCTAAAGCAAGGTGTGACAGCATTTAATGTTTCCCTCTTTCCATGAAAAGGGGGGACACCATCTTCCAAGACCATTAAATAGGAAGAAGGAGGGATCCCATGCCCAGTGCATCCCCATGTGCACACCCACATTTCTGTAGTGGAGTTTCGCCCTGGAGTCCGTGCCCTGAAGTCCATGCCCTATGATGACGTCCACGCCATACAGTCCGCGCCCTGACTTCAAGTCCCTGCCCTCACTTGAAGTCCCCGCCTTGAAGTTCGCGCCCTACCTTCTTGTTCGCGCCCTAATGCCAGGGATTTAGGTGTGCGTTGTGAACGTCCTCCAAAAATTCTTAGAGTGTGCGTCCGTGCCCTACACTTTGGGAATGAAGACATTCGCACCCTGCTGCCATGCACATTGGTGAAGTCCACACCCTTGCATTCCCTAAGTATATAAAGAAAAGGAAGACCCAACATTCCCCACATTTGTCACCTGGCCTCTATCTCTTGGACTTCAATTCATTTTGAGCTCCTTGTGAGTCTACTTGGGTGGCAGATGGCCCTAGTTTGCTGCTGAGGTGATGTCAAAATCAGTTCAAGCAGTGGATTAGCGCTAACTGCTATTATTGATACTTTGTTTGGTATATCTACGATCTTTTTAACTTCAATACGAAGGAAGAGGAAGACATTTGAAATTATTTGTGAACGGTTGAACACAATGGCAAGTCAAAGGAAGCAGACCAAGGAATGGGAACCGTGGCTAAACTTTACGGAGAATGGGATGAAGGTGACTTGTGTTTTCTGTACTGGGACCTTCAGTTACAAACGTGAGCGTGCTTTTGCACATTTTAGATATGGCTCAAAATCGGAGAGGTCAATTTGTCAAAGTATGCCTCGTCATGTGCGACATAGATTTGCTAATTGTACAAGTTTTGTCCCACTACGAATGGATGTTGGGGACATGTATGAAGGAGAACCAATTCAAAGTGTGCCATCTAGAGCAACTGCACGTGCAAGTTTAAGTGAAGCCACTGAAAATGAGGTGACGGGTGGGATCAATGGTAGGAGAGCGGAAGAAGGGGCAAACATTTCAGAAGGAAATGATATTCTACAAATGTCAAATAGTCTTGCTGGATTGAATTCTACGAGATCTGGATCACTACATGAGCAACGCATGGCGGACGCATTCAACATTTCAAAGAGGAAGGAGTTGGATGAGAAGTGGGCAAGTTTTTTCTATGAAGCGAATGTGCCATTTAATGTGGCAAGGCATCCAGCCTTCATTGAGGCTATGAAGGCAACCTCACAAGCAAGGTTTGAATATAGTCCACCTTCTTACCATCAGTTCAGGACTAATTTAATTGAATCGAGGAGGTTGCAAATTGAGAAGCAAATTCAAGAAAAGGTTGGATTTGGTGTCAAGCACTATGGGGGGTCGATATGTACCGATGGTTGGGATGATGTCAGTCGAAGGCCCCTCATGAATGTGATGATGTCATGCCTCGTAGGTGATGTATTTTTGGGGTCAATTGATACTACCTCGCAAAAAAAAACCATGTGCTACATAGTGGACCAAATGAAAGTGTACATTGAGAAGGTGGATTCCAAATATGTGACACAAGTGTGCATAGATAATGCAGCAAACATGCTTGGGGCATTGCAAGACATCACTCGAACATATCCACACATTTTTGTGCAAGGCTGCATGGCACATGCACTGGATCTCATGTTGGAAGATTGGGCCAAAATCCAAGAATTTTTGGATTTAATTGCCAGGGTAAAAAGATTGTGCCAATACATTTGAAACCATCATGCAACCATGTTGGTTTTCTATGAGTTGAGTCCAAATCTGCAACTCGTAGTGCCTAGCGAAACCCGCTTTGCTTGTAATTTCCTCATGTTGCAGCGACTGGTGAAACTAAGAGGAGTCTTGGAGCGGTTAAATAACCACCCACGTGTTCTAAATTACTTTGATACCCTATGGAATGAACAAAATGGACCGCAGACAGCTACCGCTTCACGTAATGTCAAAAGAACCATTCAAGATGTGGCTTTTTGGCAACGATGTGTGAGTTATGTGTACATGATTGAAGACGTATTGAAGGCTTTGCGTGTGTTTGATGGACGAGAACCAGCCATGGGTTAGGTGTGGCTCGTAATGCACAATTTGCAAGGGCACGTGTATTCTTTAAGAGAACCACCTTTCAGCTTACATGATGACATAGCAGTCATTTTAGAAGCATCTTTCAATGAAAGATGGGACATGGTTTTTGAAGATATACACTACAGTGAGGCCCTTTTGAATCCATATCTCTTGGATAATGTGGCGCTCAGGGTGGATGGAACTACCCTATGTGCATTGTATAGAGTCATCCGCAAGATGGCAGATTCAGTGGGTGTGAATTTCGATGATGTGTTAGCAGAATTAACAGAATTTGAGGAGGGTAGTGGACTATACAGTCCAGTTATGACACCCAACATTCGTGTGACACAAATGCTTCCCCACCAATGGTGGCACAGGGTTGGAGATCAGGCTCTTTCAAAAATTGCCGTGCGTCTTTTATCCCTCACGTGTTCTGCCAACTCTTGTGAAAGGAATTGGAGTATGTATTCCTTTGTTCACAATAAGGTCCAAAATCGATTAGCCCCCCAAAAGGCAAAGTCATTGGTATATATTTATACCAATAGCCGTGTACTTCAGCAACGATCAGGTGCCGATTCAGTTCATTGGTATGATGCAAATATGTACTTGGAGGATTCCGATCCAGATGCCCTTGGTCTGCTCCTAGCGAATGAACGCAATCGGGAATTCGACGCAATGCAAGCAGAGGAAGAAGAAGAGGTTGATGGAGAAGCCTACGGAGCACCTCAAAAGTATCCGGCAAACCTAGATCTTTGGAGGCGAGGAGTTGATCACCTCGAGGAAGCAAGGAACTACTACGGAGATGTTGACGATGGAGAGGAGGAACTCCTTGATGGTCGTTGGGGTCCTTGGGGGCCATCCATTCCACCCAATCCACGTTGCAATCCTTCACCTCCACTTCCTCAAAATGAAGGGATCGTTGAAGTCCCCGCTTTGTCATCTTCTTTAGAGACCGACAATCCAAATGACGATAACGTTGATGATGGTATTTCCCATAACAACAATGACGATGATGACAACCTCCCTCTAGGAAATGGCGG